>JAOEHI010001647.1:0-12412 GCA_025447815.1 Percopsis transmontana
GGTTTGGTCTCTCGCCCCGCGCCTGGCGCCACGCGCGGTGCCGTGGTGGTAAACACCCCCCGGGCTTTTTCGGGGGCCCCCCCGGCCGGTCTGTGGTCCCGC
Source organism: Percopsis transmontana (assembly GCA_025447815.1). Taxonomy (NCBI): domain Eukaryota; kingdom Metazoa; phylum Chordata; class Actinopteri; order Percopsiformes; family Percopsidae; genus Percopsis; species Percopsis transmontana. The sequence goes on from JAOEHI010001647.1 coordinate 103, forward strand.
CGGGGGGGGGGCGGGGGGGGGGCCGCCGGGGGGGCGGGCCCCCCCCCCCCCCACCCACCCCACGCCTCTTATATCTTCTTTACAAGGAGAGAGGGAGGGCTTGGGGATTTATGGAAACAGGCACCATGACGGAGGAGAAGAGGCTTCTGCCTCTGTGCTTGCATTACAGAACCACTTTGTCTGTACACAGGGGAGCTGACACAACTCGGGACGCATGGTAAACTGGCTTGTGACGCGAATCTGCTTGTGCAGACGTCGAAAAAGACATCGGCATTGTTACAGAGCAGGATCCTGGGAAGAAGTCATGTGCTGGTAAAAAAAAAAGACCAACACAGGGGAACACACACACACACACACACACACACACACACACACACATATACACTGCGTCCAAAATGAATAATTCATGTCAGAGGACCAACTTTGAGCTGCATAAATAATGATCCCCAGTAGAAAGCAGGAGCATAAACTGACACAGTGAATTAATAATAGCAGAGTTAGGGCTTAATGAGGAGATGAAAGTGTGTGATTACTGTGGCATCACACACATCTGTAATTATATTTAGCGGTGCTAAAACTTCACAATTGTCCCTGACAGAAAAACACCTCTCGGAGTTTTGGTAAAACGCTTTAAATCGATGTAGATAGAAAGTGCAGAGGCGTTCTGGTGGAAGGATTGTGGGTAATGTATGACAATTTGTGGGTTTGCCAAAGTATAACGTGCCGTCAAACACTAAAGTGTGTCTAAACATATCCCCTCTCTCTCTCTCTCTCTCTCTCTCTCTCTCTCTCTCTCTCTCTCTCTCTCTCTCTCTCTCTCTCTCTCTCTCTCAGCTGCAGAGGCAGTGAAACATCTTCAGAGCAGACAGGGATGCCTATTTCAAGGGTAGGGGCTGAATGTAGTGGCTGGAGACCAATAGCATATTCACTGTGTTCTCTGGCCAAAGTTGACCAAAAAAAGAAAGAAAAATCAGGAGCAAAAAGAAATCTGTCTTAGGAAATAACACACCTCCCCAGCCACATACAGTATTATTTACCTTGGCATCTACACAGTGGGGCAGTTAAGTCAGCACGGTAAAGCACTAGGATTACCTGTCAACCCCCGCCAAATAGCCCCTGAGGAAATAACTGGGCACCTGCTGCGTGTACGTCCCTGACATTCAATAACCTTAAGGGCCTGTGTCCACCGAATGTGTCTATACAAATCCTATAAAGTTCAGCGTTGACAGCACTCGTCGTTGACAGCACTCGTCGTTGACAGGCGCAAAAAACGCCCTCAGCATAAAGCATTTTTCTGCTAAATTAAAATTGACAAAGGGGCGGGACATACAGTATGGTATCAACACTGCGGAGGAGAAACTGCCAATGCTAGGACGGGATTTCTTTCCATAGTTTTAGCTAACCTTTCTAAAGTTAACTAAAGTTATGGAGACTATAGGCCTACAGTACTTCTAACGTTCACAACAAAGTAATGCGGAAGAGCTAGAAGATGGTTTAGCAACAATAAACGCTTGAGAAAAGTGCATTGATAATGAGGTTGTAGGCGCTGCCAGCATAAAATACACATTTGATGTCCCCGTGTCCACCAATGCGTTTTTTGTCAACTGAAACGCCAGTCTCTCTTCTGAAAATGGCCAGCTGGCAGCGCTAAGAAGCGCTTTGGAGGTGCAGCATTTTTTCAGTTGAGACACTTTGATTGCTAATACGGAATATCCATGGAAGTGATGGGTCGCAAGTACCTAATTCCTCCACTATGATTGGACGGCTGGGTAAGGGCCTGTGTCCACCAAATGGGTTTTGTGCTGGCAGCATCTATTTTCTATATAAACCCTATGAAGTTCAGGGTTGATAGCACTCAACGCAAAAAGGCCCTCAGTTTTCTTTCCGGCGCTTTCAGTTGAAAACATTCCAACTTTTGAAACAGCTGGGCTCTCTTGTTGGCCAATTAAGAAGAGCGGGACATACGATATCAACACTGTCAACGATGGCGGAGAAGAAACTAATCATGGCTGTCACTGACAACCCAGTCATTGAAGATCAGGCAATTTCTTTCCATTGTTTTAGCTAACCTTTCTAAAGTTAAAGAGACTATACTGATGATGTTCACAACGAAGTAATGCGGAAATGCTAGAAGGCGGTTTTTGTAACGCTCTGAAAGCGCTCTGAAAGCGCTCTGAAAGCGCTCTGAAAGCGCTCTGAAAGCGCTCTGAAAGCGCTCTGAAAATGCATTTGGTGGACACAGGCCCAAAAAATGTTCAAATCTCGTCACGTTGTTGCCATTTTTAGCATAGTGTAATACGCGGCGCGCTTCCATTGCAACACTGGCCTCAGGAAAAAAAGACTTTGGTGGACACCGGGGCCTTTTTAACGAGGGAAGAATTGTGAGGCAGAATGTCAGAGACTTCAGCATGGAATATAGATTGATGTCTAGGAATTTTACTCCTTGTAGAAAGGTCAGGCTTCTTCAGTTTCCGACAGCCATATAGCGGTTGGTCATATCCAGGTGGTCGCTGTGTGGCGGAGTACAAGTGAATAAAAGAACGACAGGCAGACCTGTCACGAAATGGGAGCAACGAAGGCTTGGGACAAAGGTGCTGTAGCCACGGTGTTTTATGTGAGACCTTACAAGTTAGACAAGAGGGGAACGGGTCTCGGGTGGAACCAATTCCGTCCATCTACACAAATGATCCGAAACCATTTCGCCTGCCATTCCTCATGCTAAACGTACGTTTATTTGTGTGCGAATGAGAATTACAATTAGGTAATTTAGCAGACGCTTTTATCCAAAGAGACTTACAATTACATGCTGCTATTACATGGAGCAGGTTGGGGTTAGGCATCTTGCTCAAGGATGCTTACAGGTAGGCCACCTCTGGGGCTCGAACCCACGACCTTCTGGCTGGGGGTCCTAGACCCCTAGACTATCCTGTGTGTGAGTGAGAATGTGAGTGAGCGACGACGAGCAGCCAGTGGGAGAGTTTCTCTCACGGAAGAGTAATTGGATTACAGAGGCGGTCAGCTGGACAGTGAGCAGTGTTGCTGACCAGCTGTGCGTACTGTACGCTGGGGAGGACAACACACGTTACATGACAGAGGGGCCAACAAGACACTTAGCTTTATCATGTCGGCACAGCTTGAGTGGGCGGCTCTCAAAGCCATCTGCTGCGCGGGAAGCGCACAGCCCCATTTCTCTTTGAGCGAGAGAGACAGAGAGAGAGAGAGAGATGCAAAGGTTCACCAGGAAGTGACAGATGTAGGGGGGCTTCCCAGCTATAGCTACAGCTATAGTTAGGATGATAGAAAGTTGCTATTTTTAGTGTACAATTTTCTTTTGTTTATGTGTAAAACCACTCCTAGGATTGCAAAAGGCCCAGTATGATCCACCCCTTATTCCATCACATTACAGTACATCACCGTACATTGATATGTCACCAATTTATTGAGTATGATCAGGGGTACAGCTGCATTTAATACAAGCACACAATTCCTGATTGGTAGCTTTGGAATCAACCGTTTTTTATATTTCCAAATGACAACTGGGCTGTATTGGACAATAGGATTGTCAGAGATGAATTACCCAAGTATCACTGTCCTTTGAGTGTGTCACATTGTCAATTAGTCAGTCTGTCCAGGAGGACCATCTGACCTGCTGCAATCTTAGCCTCACACGACTTCATTTGAGTCTCTTTATTCAGTTAAAACCCAGCAGCCGTGGAAATGGACTTTAACGGCCAGACTAATATTTATCAATATGTGTTGGTGTCACTTTAATGGCCAATCAGTCACATACAACACAGCGCCAACCAATGCATGAATATTCACAATGCATTCAATCCATAAGGATTGACAGCATACCAAGTGAACGGGTGGTAGGATGGAGAACAGAAGTGTTGCCAACTGAGAACATAGGCTGTTGCAGAGAGGACAGAGAGCAGAGAGTCCAGCGGATGGAAGAAATGCGGTGATTGCTTACCTCTCTCCACTGTTTGGACTCCACTCCTTGGGTGTACAGCACCACCACTGAGGAGAGAGAGAACGAGCAAGACAGATAGAGAAACGGAAGTTATTGGGGAAAGAAACGTCTGAAAGCACTATTTCAGCACTGAACCAGGCCCCCCACTTCATCAAATGATGTTTGTTTTGTTCTCTCTTCTCTGGCATCCGTCATTAATTACAGCGCGACACCCTGACAGCATAATGGGGTGCCAGCCCTGATGATGCTGCTCTATATCTAATCTAGATATGATCTCCACAGGCGAGGAACACGGCGGTAAGATAGAGGCAAGGTTCCAGAAGCAAAAGCGAGACGGCGTAATCAGAATACAATTTCGGAACAGTGGGATTCTCCAGGTTCCCATTTGATTTTCAGGCTTCAAACGGAGCAAATGGGAAAAACGTGACCTGTCACCTATCCAACAATTCATCTTATCTTTATTGGAATACAAAATAGGGAGAGTGTGATATATCTACAGGCACATATATATTTAGAAGAAACGGCTTGAACTGTCCTATTATGTCAGACGTCTCCTCCTTTCATTACCCCAAAAGGAGCATCTCCGGAAATGCCTTTATAGCTGTGCCCCGGGAGACCCAAAGACGCTTTCTCGGCGTCTCCCCAAAAACAGCCATTTGTATTCAAAGGCTGCCGTTTATACCCTGAATGCATTAAGGTACTTTTCTGTAGCTCTCATGGAGGAAGGGCTGTCACATTACTGTGCAAATGATATGCGGTTATTGAAGGAACACTTGGAAACAGCAGAGTAAACTGAATCACAGTTAAGCTCAGCGAAAGTGAAAGTAAAGAGTCGCAGAGGAGAGGAGAAGCGTCAATGCACCACATTCTGAGTCAAATATTTCTCATGGGAAAAGCTAAACTGCATTGCAGTGCTGTCCTCGGGCTCTTTCAGCTTGTTTCGTTTGCATGATAAAAGGTAATCAAACATGAGAGCACTTACGTGGGTCGGATTTGGAGAATGTGTCTCTGTCCAAAAGATCCCTGCAAAAAGATGAAAACTTCAAGTCAACAGGACCATCAAAAGATCAATTGCCCACTTTTCTAAATTAAATTCATGTCAGTGCATTTTGACTTGTCAAATGTGGTCTAACTGTGAGGAAGATTCAGCATATTTTATATATGTATAGCTTATATTTTATATAGCTTATGTAAATTATTTCTGCTTAATACATTACAGTCAAAGCTCCTTATATGCCGAATGGTACGATACGATTGCATTGTAAATTCGAATGATTCTCACCATCTTGAATCTTTGTGTCCTTGAGTTATTATTCAAACTGTATAGTAGACACTGTACCTCCCTGTATGAGGACACCGCGCACACAGAGACAGAGCTGCCAGGATAAAGCTGTGTTTGCGAAGGGTTTGCAGGGCTTCGCTGCAAGGCGGCTTGTGCATTCAGTGCAGGGGCGCGTCAAGCGAGGTCTGGCAGCACTGCATAGTAAAGGCTTACAGTGCATTTGGGTGTGCCTCGGTGACCTCGGGCCACACGTCTGCGTGAGGGGGAGGCAGGTTGAGGGGCCACCCACAGTGTCGGGGATCGCAGCGAACATGGAAACGTTGTTTGCATTCCCTGTGCAAGCATGGTGGAAACCCGATTCAAATATCGGGACAAACATTTCACAGGAGCCACACAGTGTCTGAGATGATCATTTGCTCACAGAATTAAATCTACTTCACGGCTTGTATACACAAGCAGCAACTCACACATTATAAGTATCATTAGCGGTATAAACTAGGAAAATGTTATTACTGACGCCAATCTTTCCATCTTTTGTTCCACAATGCAGGATCTTAATTACAACCAGCATCCTTGAGTCTCAGCTCAAAGCAGTGTGTTTTCCTTGCTAGGTTAACCACACCATGGCATTTATTCACACTCTGATTAGCATTTACACATTTATACTCAGGTTTTTTCATTTTTGGACTCCTTTCTGTCGTTCCTAGGTCACTGTCCTAGACCTAACACACCACACCATATCAATAAAATTGGCAAACCTTTGGGCCCTATCTTAACGCTCTAAGCCCACTTTTTCTAGTTTAACGGCGGAAAAAATGGCTGCAGCGCTAGGCACATGGTTCAAAATTGTTGTATTATTCATGTGGGTGTGTTTTGGGCGTAACATGCAATAAACCAGTCAGTGTCATCTCCCATTCCCTTTAAAAGCCAGGTGCGCTTGCACCTTGGCGGAATGCTATTACAATGGTGCATTTAAGAAAGTACGCTTCTCTGCGGAGAAAAGGGAACTGCTTGTGCACAAATTGAAAGCACCTGGGCAAATACTGTAGTCCTATGGTTCTGGACACAAAACCATACTGTGTGTTTTAGGCATAGTGTGATACTTAAAGTATGTAGCAGCTATGCATTATTGTCATTTTTTAGCCCCAGGCTGTCACGACTAGTTGTCACTGTCACTGTAATTATCATTCAAGAAAACAAAGCCAACAGTGAATAACTGCCTCCCCTCCTCCACCTGTTATTGTGTGACATCCATTACCCTCCACCAATTAGCTCGTCCGTCTGTTTATCGCCTATGGCATTACAGCAACATGTAACATGGGCATGTGACCACGTACCAAATCACTTTGCAATGGTACAAAATTGAATAGGAAAACACAAAGGCTCTACTTATTTAGTCTATTTATTATGTGAACAGTGTTGCTACAATGAACCATGATTCACTCTTCCATTAAAGAGGTTATAAACAGAGGTATACAGGCTACATCAGCTGTTCACAGTCAAGCAAACCCACCAACTGTCCGAACCAATAGTTCTGCTTCTGCTATCAACATCTCAATCAAGTATCAACGATTGAATAGTTTGTGGTAATTCAAGGTAGAATAGAGATAAGCAGCCTTTCAGTTTACTACTAAATTGCGTTTTTAATAATTTTAGAAATTATTTATTGTGGGATATATGGATAAAGTTAAAGATAAATTATTATATTTTTTATTTTTTCTATTGAACTGTTAACTTAAAGAGACATTTTAATTGCCACATCAAAATGCTTGCAACATTTTCCTATAATGACTGGCAGAAATTAGTTTAACATTAGATCAAAGTGTAGGCAGTAAAAAAATAATTGGATTACATCAACAGACCCTTCCTATATATAATCACCTGTAATTAACAAAATATATTGTAGATATAGGCTACGCACACATTAGGCAAAGTAGGAAGCTATGCACTCAAAATTAGCCTTTTGCTACATGCAATTAGATAGCTAGCTTTAATAATGTGTTACAAAAAGTATTTAGTCTGTCTAAAATATGAATCGTTTTTTCCACTAGGACAAATGTATAAGGAGGTATGCCCTGACATGGAGCTGGCTGCTGTACATATTAAGAACACAATCTTCCTCTCACTAGAGACATTTTAGCATCTCCTTTTTTGTTAAGACCATGGTTTTTGGTTAAGACATGTTAAGACAATTCTGACCAACCAGTCTGTTTCCATTCTAATATGTGGAGTCTCAACGGCGTGGATTGCAGAACTCTAAACTGAATTATTTGAGTTTGGTCACAAATGATCACCACGGATGGGATAATGAGGTCCAGGTCAAATTTAGCTGTAATTACCCTTTATGTCCCGCATTCCCTTTTCACCCCTCCTAGCCCTCGCTGAGAACTGTCAGAATTACAATTGGCACCATGGAGAAAAAAAGCCATCACTTTAAATAACCATGAATTTGGCTGGTCACATCATGATGATCGCCACCCCCCCCTCGTTGCTTCTTCAAAGGGGCAGGGCAAATTGCAGTTTGAACGCCAGACGTCTACCAGTATTAGCCTTCTCTGCTGTTACATCAAAGGAAGCCAGGGGGAGGAGAGAGAATGAAGCGTGTCATGTTAAGTGTGAGACACGCAGTCACTTTCTCCTCTGCTCTTTGACCCGTTCTTCTGCAACCAAAACACTGCCTTGTTTGGTTGCAGCTCAGACACCACGCTCAACACGGCCTCAAGGGACACCATGAGGGTCCCAGGCTCTGTAGGCGTGTATAGATTTAGACTGGTGCTTTTTAGTCCTCCCTTTACTTGTATGGAATGACTGCACAGCCTTGCTGAGGTGTACCTTGCTTTACCTTGTTCAGGTAAAGATATATACAGTAAGGAAGCTCCTAAAATCACATGTGAAAGTTTCCAGCGCTCCAATTTGAGCTAAAATCTCAAATCTGCTTCTCTCCCTGTTCATCAACGGAGTGGTGGCCGAGGGTGAGAATGATGTCTCCAACTCCAAACCACTCCTGTCCTGCATTCCTAGCACGTAATCGGGTCTCTTTATTACTGACAGACCCATCTGTTGACCTTCACTCTGATGGTGCCGGGTGTCTTCTCCTCCATCTGTTTAATTATTCAGTTCCTGTTCATTCTGGGATATCTCCATGTCTACAGCACCTGCTGCAGAGCATTCCGTGGGCAGCCATCTTGTAGGAAGTGACAGAATCCCAGTCATAAATCTGGTCTTCTGCTGGTCCAGTAAATGAGGGTCAACCACATGTACAGTTCACACACACGTACGATTCCCTGAGGCTGTGGCCTCTAGCTTGCTGCGTGTGACTAATGTCTATACTGGAATAATAACACTGCTAACTGTGCACTGTGGCAGCTCGGGGTTTGTGTGAGGAAATCGTTCTGCGAGAATAAGCTAGGGAAGTTCTGTGCACTGATACTACGGTTATTATAATCCTAGCGCTTTCCAAGTGCTTTCTACTTCGCCTGGTGTGAATTCACGGCAATTTAATTCCACCCTGCGCTCTGTTCCATCTGAAATCCAACTAAATAATCCTCAACACAAACACACACATATACACACACACACACACACACACTCACAAATGCGCGTACACACGCACGCACACATTTCAAAGATTGTCTAAATTGTCTAATTGTAGAGCACTTTCAACTGTAGACTAACAAAAGAGCAAAGAAGAGTTGGGATGGTATATGTTTACGATCAGCGTAGCTCCTGCCATTGAACTTGCAGGGCAAAACATGTAGAGAAAACCAAGAGAGGGAAGTGTGTAATTGCGGGTGACACATCGTGGGCCTGTGTGCAGCTTAGCTAGGTGAGCCGGGACATGATAGGTGGTGAACTGTAATGAGCTTGAACGCTCATGACAAACAAGGTTTTAAGTTTTAAGGTAACAGCCAAAGCAGGCCTAGAAACCACGTCAAAAAGCTACATATGCTACATTATAAAATTGAAAAATACACTAAATGAAAAGCGTCTTCAGGTGCCACCACAATCCACAATACTTGTTTAGCCCCCTGGCCAAGCCTGTCACACATGTATTATAACATGGCAAAAACTTCACTGACCAAAAACTCAACCTGTCACACACTGCACAGATCTCGTATCAGATGTCACACTCCCCCAGGCTAAACAAGCAGTGGTGTAAGGTCAAATATCCCTCCATGGAATCCACTGACAAACACTTTGGTTCCCTGAAAATAGTGACATTTCTTAGCCAAACTGAACTGTCTGGTATTTTTAAGTGCAGCACACTCTTTTTGTCAACTATTTAGATCATCACTTCCAGGTGACACAGGTGAGACATGCGGTGTCATGAACCACTGGCCTGGCACCACAACTTTATCGCCATGGGAACCCCCTTCTGCTGCCATACATTCAGAATGAGAAATTTATTAATAACAGTGACAGTGCCACAGGCCAGGCGTCTATGATCCAAAATAATTTTCACAGTGTCCGGGGTTCATGCATAATTATTCGCTCCATCGACCTGGGAGACTCGCCTCCTGCAATCTTCAAATCCCCAAAATTGGAAGGGATCTGCCTGTTCTTGGCACCTCTTGGTCTCCACACTACAAAAAACAGACGTGGCATGTCACAAACAGTACAAGCCTTCGATGGTTCATTCTGAGAGATAAAAGCTGTGGTATACCTGCAGGTCAGTCTGAAATTTGAAATATCTCTCTGACTCGAGAGCCAATTAACAATTCATGCTCTGGTACAATACAAAGTCAAATTCAAAGTTAATTTCAGCCAGATCAAAATGAAAGCAAGTCTTACCCAGGAAAACAGGTCAGGGATTTGACTGAATTGGTAGACAGCAGAGAAGTAATAGAACAGAACAAAGACAGACGACGTGTTAGGCATAGAAGGCAATGCGGTCAAATAAACACTCGGCTGGTTGGGCTACTCGAATCGAATTCCAATTCCGTCGCTCTAACAATTGTTTTTGACATAGCGAGCATCAGCACCACTGGTCCTAATCACCGTGATGCTTTCATTACGGCTCCCTCTCTCTGCTGGATTGATTCCCTCAGGGAGAGTTTAGATGTACATGGTGCATGCTCTCAGATTGACCCTGGAGAATATAGCAATCAGTGGCTTCATGTCGTCCTGCGAGCACTTGTCTCAGGACTCCGGGGGGCGGTGTCCCACCGTAACAGAAAGTGTGTGTATACAATACGCAATCGGCTGAAAAAGTTAAGACCCTAGTCACAGTAAAGCTTCTTTCTTTGGTCCTACGGAGGGGCACAACAGCAGAAGGTGTGCTTTACCGGCAACCATATTATGAACATATGTATTTTTACACATTTATCTAAATTGTCCTATTTTTTTATGCCAGCATCCCAATTTTGACTGTGCCTTCCCTTCCCTTTTGTTTAATGTCCAAATCTGGCTCACAATGTTCCTTCTTTCTTTCACTTTAGGTCTGGCTTGAACTTCTGAAATTCTACTGCTTCTTTCTGGCCACAACAGCGTTAATACTGAAGGCTACAGTATGTACACTGGCCCCATAGCTAATGATCCTGTGCTTGTCCAATGATAGTCCAGGTGTAACGTTGTCATGGGTACCGGGGCATTCGCCTGTTTCATTTTTATTTTTTTCCGGTGGTGAAATTACCAAAAAATTGGAAATGCATCGGTTATTTGGAGGAGAGAGATAAAAATCCAACTTCCCCTTAAGTCATTTTGTACTGGAACACTGAACGCATCTGGTACACACAGATACAGAACCCATTTAAAATCCAACTGGTTTACATATACTGTACTGTAGTATGTTGCTCAACATTATGGTATGACAGCAAACCACAAAGGAGAAACACAGTCACAATTACTGCTATTAACCACTCCAGTAACCAGCAATCACTGGTACCTTTGGAATCAAGCTCATAAATGCACCTGCCCTTGGTCCGCGCCGAGGGCAGCCAGTTTCCCCGTCTAACCCAGGGAGGTGTATTCACCAGCATAGCTCTCCTCAAAGGCACACACACACAGAGACCACTTCGGTTTCAAGCAGCCCTCACAAACAAGGAGAAAGCTGCTTGCTGACCTGTAAGCGAAACCAATCAGAGCCATAGAGGGGGAAACAACATTGCGCTCTCACACTGATATGCACTTGTTTTGATAACGCTGCGTCTTCTTCAGACCACTCCGGTTTGTTTGAGGGTTTTCTGTAATAACAGCAGCCAGTTATGAGAAAACCTGTAGGGGTGCACAACTCAATTCAATCCCCTATGCGCCACCATCTCAACGCTCTCAGCCTTACTAAATCAATTATACAGTTTTGTGGTGCATGTACCTCTATACGCAACACCCACCATTATTGGTGCAATAACCCAACGCTTGAGTGTACTAAGATGAGATTTGAGCTGTGTGTACTGTACACTGTACCAATTGAATGGATTCAGCTTTTAAAGTTACACTCCCCGATTGCATTAGCACCCTACAGTGTATCAAGAACCCCAAATTTCTGCCCCCCCCCCGCTACAGTAACAGTTCATATTTTTGAACTGTCCACAAAAAAGTGTGTGTGTCTGTAAGGGGAAGGGTAGAGAACAACGTGGGCCTATGAGTTATGTAGAGACGAGTAGAGAGGAGTGACAGCCACTCTGTACTCTGGTGCGGGAGGGATATGCGCTGTCAAGCGTTTGAAACCAATGTGCTGCTGGGTTCAACCACAGGGCCAATTCTGAAAACACAAATCAACAACTAACTAGGGTGGATTTTGAGCCAGCATTGGGGGCCATGCACCATTACTAAGATTACTAGGAGCCATGTCATTTTTGAAGCAGACAATATTTCAAGGCTGAGTAAAAACATTGGTGGTTTTCTCTCAACACTAAGCTATGTCCAGGAGCAAGTCTTTGTTTAGGGAGGCATTAAAGACAGACAAGGGAACGGAAGATCATCTTAGCCTGCAGGTCACCACACAGAGACCAATCTAATGTATGAGGGTAAAAATGAGTTCAGCTGCCAAGCCGCGGGGGGGGGGGGGGGGGGGGGGGGGGGGGGGGGGGGGGGGGGGGGGGGGGGGGGCGGGGGGG
>JAOEHI010001648.1:0-12411 GCA_025447815.1 Percopsis transmontana
CCGGTCAACCTGCCACCCAGCGTCAGATCATAGTCTATACTACCCGAGTTAGTGTAAACCTTAAAACCTGATTAGTCACCTGTATCATTATATTGCTATATCCTAAACTTGTCTGTTGCCTGTCTACTGACCAGAACCCGACTTCCCTTCACACCTGCTCTCGCGCACTCCAGGACCTGACTACATCGCCTCCGCATCCTGGACCCGTTCCCGCAAGGAGACCTGGCTCCTGTTGTTTCTGTTGTCTTGTGGATTAAACCAGTTTCATATCCAAACCTGCCTGTCTGTTTGCTTTTGGGTCCCTGTCATGCTCGGAGAAATAAGACATTCGTCTATAACGAATGTCTTAATCCGAATTTATTCCGAATCCAGAAGAGAGACCTCTCTCTCAGAGCCTGTGTTAGGTCTGCTACCACTAAGTAGCTCTGTGCTCTCTCTCTCTCTCTGTCCCTAATTACAGGAGTGGAGCCTGCTGTGCGGGAGTTCGGGTCCCCAGCTGCAGCTGCAAAATTTCTCCGGTACCGAGAGCAGAACGAATAATGTCGGAGCTTATCAATACTATATTACGGGACTAAACATTTTTTGCAGGTATCGTATGGCCCGTAGAGTCCTCTGGGTCAATGCCAGTGTGTCAGAACATTGTGATTGTTGGTGGGGGACTTCCGGGAGAGGTGTCATGCCCTGCTCCATCAAGCACGCCTCCACTTCTGTCACTCTCCCGTGCCGGGCAAGGATTAAATAAACAAAGACACAGTGCACCTGACATTTCCAATTGCTCTAACAACAACAAATGAACCGGGGTTGCTAATGTGTCGCAGAGGAAAGCCCTGACGTCACGGTGACACGCCAATTAGCGGAGTAATGCAACACCCCGGTAATATCAGCAGTCGTAATTGCAGCGCTAATACGGGAAGGAAGGGTGAATCGATACAATCACCTTAGAGGAGGGGGAACATGTCCGTCCGTGCGCGTGTGTGTGTGTGTGTGTGTGTGCGTGCGTGCGAGTGCAACGCCAAGCCTCATTGTACAGAACTTGATCTATGGAAGGGAGAGGAAAAAGGGAAGAAAAAAAAAAAGAAAACGGCAGAGGGAGTGTGCAGAGAAGAGGAGGGGTGTGGTCCCAAAGGGGACGCCGCCATTTCATAGTGTGGCGCCCCAGCGGTACCTCCTGGGCCGGAACTAATTGGTGCGAGATTAACTTTCCAGTGGGATATAATGACCCCGAGCGCTCCCTCGCCCATCCTTGGATCGGTGACATCGGGGGGGGGCAACAAGGGAGCCCCCGGGTGCCTGCGAGCGCCTGCGCTGGAGGTGATTATTTGGTCCAGGACTGTCTGCCCACCGCCTGAGCCCGATGGGACGGAAATAGGAGGCTGGTGGAAAACACTGCTAGGCTGTGATGTCTGTTTATGAGAATGCTGAGTGGTCTGAGCGCATACTGTATGTTACACCTGCAGCTCATATAGCCATTAAAACAATATCAGCTCATCTAGCTGATATTGAGCTTCTCCGAGGCAGGAAAAGCTCATTATGGACTCTAATTCAAATATGTTTTTCTTCACCAATAAAGAGTTTTCTTTTTATACTATGAGGGGGCTGTATGGCTGAGTGACGAAATGACACAATGTTTAAAACACATTGTGTATAAAATTGTGTATATATCATGTCTATATTTCTCCTATATTCTGGAACACAATCAGGGTACTGAAGGCCTGTGCAGAGCCATTGTTGTTTTTTGAATAACGAGTGGGTGCAGACACAACCGCAGCACACTTTTATTGTGCTGACGTTGTATTCCAATGCATGTTGTTTAAGCTAACATTAGCTACCACGGTCAACACAGAAGCATTGACAGTCCGAAGGGCAACGACGGTCAATTTCAATGTTGGACCGGCAGTCGCCAGCTCGTTGTTGACATGTTGATCTTCGCCGCCATCGATCCATGCTCTATTTGATTATTGGACAAGAGCTGCTTGGGTGAAAATGAGGATCGAACCTACAACTGCACATACTGCGCCCATTGTCCCTCACAATGTCACTGTTGGTTTTCACCTTGAATTAAAAAAACAACAACTCTCCTTTGTAAAGAAAAAGGACATACACATAGAACCAAGTCAAAAGGAGTTCTGTTAAAGGTTAAAGGTTAAATTACAGACAGATGAATAGAGGCCCAATAATTATTTAACATAAATTAATTAAAAACCATTTAATTCAGTTTTTAATGGCGTATAGAAGTTACCGTCCTGGGGCCTATTCCAAAAAAACAGCAAAGAGAAGTGGGGATTAAAGACCAAAACCTGATTTAAATTAACCTAACAATTAATTCGTAGCTAAAGTGGTTTCATAACGGTCAATTCAAGTTCACACAATCAGGCTGATTCGAGACAGGTTCAAGTAGTCAGGATAACTGTGTGTACACGCTATTCTTAAGCAGCCCGAAAGGGCGAACATGGATCAAACCGATACTCCATGGCAAAAAGCAATGGTAAAGAGAGAGCGGTGATTTTCATGGCCACGATTGGCAGTTAATATTAGAAATATATGAAGAAAGCATAATAACGTATAATAACCCAAAAAGTTAATACAGATGCCATAAACAAAACAAGAGAGAATGCCTTGCAATAAATTGCTGATCGATTGAATGCGTAATGCGATTAAATATAACCTAATAAAACCTTGGGCACAATACATTGCAAAAGAAAACCTGTAGGTTATTAAAATACATAGATATTAAACCTCAAGGCTACACATTTATATATGTTCACTTGTTTAATTAATTGGCTACAGTATTTGATAAATGATTTCAAAATTCAACTTTTTTTTGATCGGGGGGCACTTAAACGGCAACAGGGCTGGCGACAGGGGGAGCAGGGTTGGGATGTGTCCACCCTAGATAAAATTTTGCCCACCACCCTATCAAAAATAATCACAAAATAGGCTTCATTCATATTAAAAACCTATTACATTTAAATTATTCAAACTTTAACTAGATAACAATAATGTGTTTCCAAAGTACTGTGGCAACACAACTAGTGCTGATAATGTCAGAGACAGAGACAGAATAAAAACTAAGTTGGTCACAATAACACAATTATTGTAAAAACAATAGCACAATTACTGTACCCCAACACACTGGAACTAATAAGGACAACATTAAAGTGCAAATACAAACAAAGAACCTAATTGCAACAAAAGTCACACACTGAACACAAGGAACATTGGGAAAGGGGGCGGGGCTTAGTGCCGTCGCTATTGTTCCACAAACTACTATGCCTCTCTCTGCCCGCCCACCCTGCCGGAGGGTTCTAGATGCTGAACAGGTTCCTTAAAAACTTAAAAAAAGAACATGGCAGTAAAAATATTGTTCACAAGAATGCACACTATTAGGACTGTGAGCGCTTTATTGCGGCATGTGCTACTCGCAATGTGTGGCCTGAATAATCTACAAATATATGCAATCCCTTCTCTAGAGAACCTACCACTCATACAGGTAGACCTACATGTAGATAGGGTAAGCCAAAGGGTCTGACCTGTCCTTAAATGTCCATTCTCTTTGAAATGCCCTCCGTATAGCACACTATGACAGACAGACAGAGTTCCTTATTTTATTTTTAAACATGGTTTCCTATCGGGAAAATAGAAGATAGAGGCATACAGTATGGACTTATATACTACATTTCTGTAGTATAATTTTTTACTATTTGACTGATTCTGAATTCTTGACTGATAGTGGTTAATCAAGTAAAATACTATGGCAGCACACCAGAGTCAGTGGTAAAAAATGGCTTTCCCATGTGGTCAGTGTCACAGGAACTCTGTAAGCAACTGTTTAAGCAACAACTCGGGCTTTGATTGACAATTAGGACCTCGGACCAGGTTATTTTCCCAGCATAAATTTCCATAGTAACTGAGCTTGTACTATGTTGAATTTGCTTTAAGCCAGGCTTATTTGGGAAATGAGTTTTATCGAACAGGGCTCTGGTTTCTTCTAAATCGGACTTGGCCTGCTGTTGCCCATGCGCCACAGAGAAAACATAGAATGGTTTCTATCACTTTGCCTCTTTTGCCCATTAAGCCCATGTGTGTACGCTTGTGCATAGACACACACAGAGCTGCACAAATGCTGGGGCCCTTTTCTGCCTTCATTTTCCTTTCTACGCTATCTCTGCTCTCCTCTGCCTGTTCCCTGGAGGCAGACAATTGTCAGCATTACCCAGGATGCTTCTGCACATAATAGGCCTTTGACAGAATGCATATTCTCTGTAAAAGTATCATTCATCCAGGGAAAATAGCCCTCTGCCGATAACGGTTTGAATTTAAGATAGATGTCCCAACCATCATGACTGACCTGACAAGGTGCTGCATCCACAACTCATTCCAACTGTCAACAGTGGCTGTGTTGACATGTTAGGGAGAGACAATGCTTTCATGGGTAAATGAGACACGGGACTGCTAACCAGTCTATTTGTGGGTTGCGTTTCTGGTTCTAAAAGTGCAGGGCTTTATTACTCTTCCACAGCTATTTTCCCTGGATGAATGATGCTTTTACAGAGAATATGCATTCTGTCAAAGGCCTATTATGTGCAGCAGCAGACGCACACCCTATAATACTCCATAAATACATATATTGAAATAATAATAACAATAACTTGGTTGACAGGGTGAAACTGTTCACCAGCAAATGGTTGGTAGGTTTCTGATGCGTGGCCAGACAAGTCCTGTATTACTGAGTATTTCCTACATTTGTGCATTCTACATGTTGTTGAGCTAAAATCGCTATGCATTATACAGTTTACATACAGTTGGACTAAGCAATATTTCCCTGGTAAGAAATGATCGGCAAATAAATAATTCAGCGACAGTGAATAGCTCCTGAGAGGTCCTCTTTATAGTTATTTTAGTGAGGCATTGAATGTCGTTTTTTTTACAAGCAAATGCAAGAGCATTTGCACGTAAAGCTGTTTTAGAGGTTAGAGGTTATATTTCTGGAAAGCAAGAATGCTGTTGACTGTTATTGTTATTACTGCTGTTGTGGAATGAATCCATACTTTAATTTCAATACAAAATCTCATATTATTCCATAGTCATTCTCTTTTTTACAAAACATGGAAAAGTAATAATTTTGAGTTCTCCTCAGGATAATTACAGATCTCAGTCAACTGTCAACACTCGGTCAAACCATTTCGGCCATTCCTTCTAAATCCTTTATTATCTATGTAGTCATAAGGCCGAGGGCGAAAACGACTCCTAGTTTAGAATTAAAATTAATAATCACATTGTTAAATTCAATTATTAAATTGACATGCCTTCTGGAGGAGTGGGCTGGAGTGTGATGTTAACACAAGCCCAGGTAGACAGCCATGATGCTTCTCTCTGAATCACTTAGAGGCAAATCCAAACTAATTATACTGGAGGTTTTCCATACCTGACCCAAGTTCAGAAGCTGAGGTGGATGTGTGTGTGCTTGACAGACTTTATTAGAGAACTAAAATACATAAGTGAATACATAGTGAATAATTCACAAGCTTACCGGCCTCTGATTGTTATGCTTTGTTTTGGAAAATACCCCTTAAAACTATGGCGTGATGGAGAGAGGTGGATACCTCCAACATTGCCTCTGCATAATTCCAGAGGAAGGTCAACACCATGTATGTAGGTTTGAAAGTTATGCTGAATGCAGGAGAAGGCTAACACAATGGTGTGGTTTTTTAGTGGCTACCTAGCATAGTTAGCATAGTTCAAGGCCTCCCCCAACTTGTTTGAGGTTATAGCCTATAAAAATAAAACACGGCTCAATTGCAATTTATTTTTCATAGCCATTCACTGGCATTTCCTAGTTTAGTGTTAGTTAAGTTTAGGGTTAAGATTAGCTATACAATTATTAACAAGGTTTAATTAGGTTAAGGTTAGGATAAGATATAGATTTGGGTTACACTGTAAGAAAAGATACACCATATCTACTCAAAAAAATCAAGGCAAAAGTTTACACTTAATAGTTTATAGTTTCCATTTAATCTGAGTAGATTCAAAGAGAAAACAAAAGGAATTAACACCTAAACAAAAATATTGTGTTGTATGTTATGTGACAAGTAAAGTTTTAAGAAACTGGGGCCAGAATACTGCAAAATAGTCTACATATGAATAGTGTAAACACCTAAAGTTACAAAGACTTCACCTTAATTTTTTTATTATATAATAAAATTGAACAATTTAAATGGCACAGACAGGTACAATTACGCACTTCGTGTGTAAACTTGTGCATTGAGACATTATTCAATCAAGAAGAAAAGGAAAAAGCTTTTTAAAAGTTTTAAAATGTATTCAATACAACTGGAACTGTGGAATGTCAAGCAGATACTTTGATCTTTAGGAACTGGACCTCAACACTTAAACTTGAGCTATCTAGGATGACAAATTTGGTGCATGGGTAAAACCACGAACATTTAAGCAAACCAAAGTGGAGTTGAGTGTAGTCTATAACAAACTTAGTTCTCAATTTCAACTACAATTTCAACTACAATCATAAAAAAGCCTTCATACTCAATGTTGGCCTACTTAAAAGAGTGCACTGCGACCACAGTCTCATTTAAAGCCAGACATTTTCTCCTGAGGGATTGGACTTTGTTTGACAGCTTTGAAGCATTCTGTTCCAAGAAAGGTTTTTGGAATACCTCAAAGGTATACTTCAGCTGGCTGGGATAATCAAGATTCAGTGCGTAGGTCAAGCCAAGCAGGACATAGAAAGCCCTGGCAATACCTTCAAGTCCTGTGATGACTTCCACACCCTCAATAACAATTCCAATGTCCTTTGGGCTGTCACTTGAAGAAGCTCCAGCCTTTGTGATCACAGTAATTGCCACTATGAGCTGTTAAAGCACCTCCAAGTTCTCAGTGTCCTGCAACATGAAATTATGTCATAGTATAAAACTGTATATATATATATATATATATATATAGTGAGTGCAGTGAGTTCAAGTGGTGAAAAACACTTTAGCCACCTAGATAAACACAATTTTATAATTTAAGGAAGGGGAAAACACCTTAGTCAACCAGCTAACATAAGTATTTGAGAGATGAGCAACATGGAAGAAGAGGGGCGCTCGCCATCTGTTCTTCAAATGTCTTGTGGCTAGATGATAGTCTGCTGCATCCAAAAAAAAGCTTGCTCAGAAAGGAAGTGCTCTTCAATTAAAGACTGCCCGATAATATTAGGTTGGATTCACTCAATATTCTCTCTATTTGGAAGTACAGTACATACATATAATGCTTATGTTTTATTTATTGAGAGGATTTTATTCCAAACATTTTTTTTTGATACTGCCACAAAATCAAGGACAAACTTATATAGCATATATTTTACCTATTGCATTATTTCAAATCTTCAAAACCACATAATCAATTATTTCAGTGTGGGCCTATGGCAGCCAGAGAATGCAGCTGAGGCTCCTACATATACTGTCTTACAGGTTGTAAAGTTGACATAAAGTTCCACAGTTGCACAGAGAATTTTTGCAACTATTCAGTTTTCAACTTTTCATGACACTGTGTTCCCATTGTAGAGCCAAGCAGGAAGTATAGTGTGGTTGAATGAGTATGACATTTCTAAGAGAGCTATGCAAGCTGCATATAAAGTATAATAGCTTGCGTCACCTGGCCTAATGTACAGTATGTGATGAGATGTAAAGTAGAACCTGGGAAGTTTTCTGTACAAATATTTATTACGGGTCCATTTTAATGCAAGATCTGATACAATCTCGGAACCCATTGGAAATCTGTCTAACAATGATTTACCTCTGGAGGCAAGGGACAATATTTCGGGGGTGCCGTTATAGCTAGCAGGTATCCGGATAACGGATATCCGGACCAAGACTTTCTCTTCTGTGCGCCGGTCATTGTTTACAGTCCGATTAGCAACTTGAGACGCGAGAATGGAGTTGGAGTTGAGAAACGACCAGATTGTAATGCATTCATATGCAGATATCTGTTGATAGAGATTGTCATCAGACAGGGCAGGATAGTCTAGTTGTCTGGGTGTTGGACTCCCAGGCGTAAGGTCGTGGGTTCGAGCCCCAGGGTTGGCCTACCTGTAAGCATCCTTGAGCAAGATGCCTAACCCCTACCTAGTCCATGAAATAGCAATGTAATTGTAAGTCGCTTTGGATAAATGCGTCTGCTAAATGCGTCTGCTAAATGCCCTAATTGTAATCAGACGATAGCCATTTTTTTCCGAGATTGCATTTCTGCATTAGTGTTTTGCCTCTTTTGCTCTCCACAAGGACTTTTTACCTGCATGCAACCAAAACCCGCTCAAACATGATTGGTCAATACTACTTGGACTACAAACGCACTACAAACAGAAACCAGAACGCTTCCGATACAAAAATCTTGTCCCTTGCCAACAGATTCTGCATTCATATGAAGATATCTGTTTATAGAGATTAGATCTGATATGAATACGTATGAGTGTGTATGTACTCACAGGCTATTGTACTACTGTGACATTCAGGGTGGGACCCCTGAAGACACTAGAAATCCTACAGACCCGATTGGGCAAACACACATGCACATTCCTGTGCAGTCCACGTTTGTTTGCCTTGTTCCTTCTGGCCCCTGCACCTTTTTGAATGTTGGAAATAGCAAATCATAAGGGTCCAGTCACTGAGGTCACATTGCAAAAATGAACACATTGACACCCCATAGAAATGCAGCTAGACAATAAATACGTCTTGCTGGACCAGAGTCAGGATTAGATCAACAACCGTGTTCCACATTTATCACACATGAATCAATACTTTGGAAATGATTGACAGCTCCCTTAGGGGATTGAGTTAATTTTGTTGTGTTTGACATGTGATTTGTCAGCAAACACATCACCATGGGAGCTGTAAATTAATAGTTCAATCTAAAGTTTGTGACAACGGGTTATATTAGCTCAACTTGTTGCCTCAGACGTCCCCAGAGTAATGTATAGTACGGTTGCAAATGGGTGCCCATGAACACACACACACACACCACTGCATGGGAGCGCCCATGTATGCGCATACAGTACATGCCTTACATGCCTCGTCCAATGAGAAGTCTCGGTTTTCACGTTTAGAAGGGTTTTACAGAATACATCCTGGTAGACACTCATTTACACTAAGCAGGAAGTGACAAAGTTCTAAAACTGTCTGTGTTTTTGTTTTGTTGGGGAAATGGAGAGGAAAAGAAACTGATGAAAGGGTGGTGCAGAAACAGCACAAGGATAAAACAAGAAGTCATATGTTGTATTGAAAATAATAGACATGCATTTGTAGGCCTCTAAAGATGAAGTCGGCGATCTGTTTCTTGCAAGCTGAAGATATTTCAAACCAAATGCTGATAATGTTGATTTTCAATTTGCCCCACTGTGACTTTAAGTTACCTTAACCTACAGAGGTAAATACAACTACACGCAGGCACTGTGTGTGTGTGGGTGTGTGTATGTGTGTGTGTGTGTGTGCTGTATACTTATTGCATAACAGCATCCACAAAAAAAAAAAAATCCACCCCAGTAATGGGATGCATGCCAAAAATGGAGAAGTGATATATGTGCATCTGCTTGTGTATGTGTGTGTGTGAGACAGAGTGTGCGTGTGTGTGTGTGCGTGTGCGTGTGCGTGTGCGTGTGCGTGTGTGTGTGTGTGTGTGTGTGTGTGTGTATGTGCGTGTGTGCGCCTAGCCAACAGGTCTAAAAGGAGAAGGTGAAGGTAGAAATGTACAGCTCGTTGGCTTTCCCCTAGCTTTGTGCTGGCAGGGACCTGCTGTTAAAAATAGCCACATGCCTAACGCACAAGTTCCCTCCTACTGATCTGATGCCAAACCCACACCACGGACCACACAGCACAATCACAGCACTGACATGAGGACGAACTCGCACTTTCCCAGCATGCACTGCGCAGCTGTGATGCAGGTTTCGTTGCGTTTAACCTCTATTTTGTTTTGTAAATACCGCGTGTCTGTGGAATTGTATTCACAAGAAATGAATAGATTTCAAGTGGGTATGAAATATACAGTATATACATCTAAAGAACAAATGTATTTTCAGGGGCCTTTTTTCCATGTTTTATTCCAAGTGCATTACAGAGCCTATTTTAGAAGGGTAGGCAACCAGCCCCCATGAATATCTTAAAGTCTAGCATCCGGAGGGACTTAAGGTACCAACCGAGGCAGCGTTAGCCTCACACTATTCCCTACAACAAGTCATAAAAGCGTTCTCTGGCTGTAGTCTCGCACCGTGTTTTTTCCACAATCAATTTTAGGAATGAATAAACGTATTTTAGCCAGCAGTATCATCCTCAATCTGCAGAACGTTTTTATTTTCAGTCTCTGAACCTTGTTTGAAGACATTGTAATCAAAGGATAACCTTTCAACTGGGACACTAGTCTACAATATAGGACAACAACGTTACTGCTTACACTACACTACATATGGGAATACTACCCCTGCCAGTACTACTGCAGTATAAATACTAGTACTATAGACGATATGAAAATACCCTGCCCAAACTACTTCTAGCAAGCAAGCAAGCAAAATGTATTAATCTAGCACTTTAAAATACAAAAAAATAGTCACAAAGTGCTGTACAGAATAAATAAATATAATGCATGAAATGCTCAAAATCAACATAAAATACAAATAAAACAATAAAGTCAATTTCAATGCCGGTTTTAGAAACTGGCATAGTTCTACTGTCTACAGTACTACTGCAGTACTGATTTTTCCCCCCAGGGTGTAGGGAAAATGACAGAAAGGGACTCTGTGCTGTACTGAAACAGGAAACAAATGCATGCCATCGGTGGATGTGATACAAATACAGGAATTCAATGCTATCTAAAGTTTTTCCCAAAGTCTAAAATTTTATCATGCAATAATCTGAACCCACTTCATACTTTATTCACTTTCCAGTATGTCCATGTTCCAAAACATTGTGGCACGGACGCCTATATGGCTACAGTGGTCACCTTTGTTTTGGTTAAATTAAACAGGGCCAACAGCTGTTAATACAAAGGTACACAGATTGTACAGAAATAAAGACACAATTCCCACAACTAACATCATAATCTTAATAGCTAACACATAACTATTAGGAAAATGTCACCTTATGCAATCATTGTAAAATGCAGCGTGGATTTGCTGTGTATAAAAATGACTTATTCCTAATCATCACCAGGTGTATGTGTCAAAATTATAACTCCGACACACATTAATTCATACATTATAATACCTACACAGTAAATAGATGTTCGTATATAGTGTCGGCTTCCATTATATTGGGGTAAATTGTTGGCTTATAAAACATGAGGAGACGTTGCCGATTCAGGGATGAGATGCTGGCACTTTATCTTCTAGCCGCCTGTCTCAGTCGGTCCCATGGGAATAGCGCACAAGCACAGCCAAAGCAGTGCATTGGGATATTTATATCACTATGTATTGTTCAATCGGACACTACTTTTTTCTAGTGTATAAATTCTACAATTAGAATTCAGACTCAAATCAAATGGCGAAACGTCAGATCAGTGCACTATATAACAAGTAACAGAACGATTTCGGACACGGCGTGAGAATTTTCAGCGTAGCTCCTTTCAACTTGAACCTAGGCAGAGGTCTCATCAGACAAAATAACTTACAAGTTTCCAGGGCCAAAGGAAACAACCCATACCCATAACAGAGAAACTATAAATGGGAATAGATCCAAAAAGATGTACACAAAGAGATAGAGAGAAATATTCCTGCAGTACGCCAGACATACAAGAAGAAAGAAGTTGGGACAGAGAGAGAGAAAGTCAGACAGTGACAGAGTGAAAGAAATACCAGCCAAACAGCCCACACAGTCGTCACTGTGTCAGATGGCTGCTAACAGACACCCATGTAATGCTCTCAGACAAGAAAATAACAACTGTTTATCCGAGCTATCAGCAACCACTTCGCATGGCTGAGGAAAGGCCAAGCCGATATGGTCTTGATATGCAGCAAAAATCGCATTTGTTACCCTCACTTCTGTTGAAAAATGGAGTAGCAAAATTACCTTGACCTCTCATAAACAGGGAAAATGTGGAATGTTTTTTTTTTAATCACCCAAAATTCAGCATTCGCTAAACGCTTGACATTAGCATTTTAATTACATAATATCCAAGCAATAACAGATGTTTCCAGACTATCTTTTGAGGGCGGTTTTGAAAATAATAGGAGTTTTGAAAATAATAGTAGCTTACATTGTTGTTCCTAGCTTTCTCGCACTATTACATTAAGTATAGGCATAGACATTAGAATGGCACAGACAGAGAGAGAGAGAAAGAAAGAGAGAGAGAGAGCGAGAGAGAGAGAGAGAGAGAGAGAGAGAGCGAGAGAGAGAGAGAGAGAGAGAGAGAGAGAGAGAGAGAGAGAGAGAG
>JAOEHI010001649.1:0-12410 GCA_025447815.1 Percopsis transmontana
TGACAACATAGTTGTGGATCTTATATTGCATTTCTGTCACTAGAGCCTCTTAAATATTACACACTGGTCCTTTAATGGACAGTTGTCCACAGTCTAACCCTAACACTAGATCAAGGAGTGTATCTTTAACGATTGCTGAATGCATTAATGCATGCCTGGAGTCTGTTCATTTATTGATACCACATAGTTCTAATTGCTGAATCGTTCTCATTACAGAAAAGGATCTTGCAATTTGTGATCATTTAACTCTCTGTTGTTGAATAGGTGTCGACACCCAGCATATTTCTGCCAATGTGTGCAGTCCCTCGGGCAGAGCAAAAGAAGCAGCCATTTCTATTGCAGGATGTGATATCTACTCTGTAAGCTTTGTGCCTGACGAAACAGGTGTCCACACCATTAGCACATGGTACAGAGGTCAACCAATTCCAGGTAGCCCTTACTATTACACTGTGGGGCCACTCGGGGAAGGAGGGCCAGAGAAGGTGCAGGCATGGGGCCTAGGGCTGCAGGGAGCTAAAGCAAGTGTCCCAGGTAAAGAGGTGCATTCCAAAATGATGTAGTATTTATATATGATTATTACTGACAGTATAAGCCGTGTTGAACATTATTTTCACATATAACAGCGGATTTCAGCATCTGGGCCCGAGAAGCAGGCTCGGGCAATCTGTCAGTGGTCATGGAGGGTCCTGGAAAAGCAGATTTGGTTTTTGAAGACAGGAATAATGGCTCCTGTGGGATTACGTATACTGTTACAGAACCTGGTATGTACAGGCTACCTGCATATATGTATGTATTAATGTGTATATATACATTCATACATATATACATACATACATACATTTACATTTACATTTACATTTAAGCATTTAGCTTACGCTTTTATCCAAAGCGACTTACAATTAGTAGCCTAAATTACTTCACCTATTAATTTGCACAACATTACTGTAAAGTGTATCATTCGCTCCTCAAAACGATTCATATTTACAATAATCTAAAATTCAAACAGTCAATAACTGCTAACTACAAAGTGCTTAACATTTTTAGTGCCTATCTAGCAGAACAAAAAGAAGTATTTTATTTTTTATTTTTTTTAGAGGGAGGATAGAATACAGAATTTTAGTAGGATTAGTGCTATGAAGTAGAAAGATCGGTGGCCGAGGTACCGAGATGAATTCTGAAGAGGTGGGTTTTAAGTCTCCTGAAGATTGATGATTCTGCTGTTATGACCGACATACATACATACATACATACATACATACTGTACATATTTACATTCACATCCTTGACATGAATCAACAATCCACTGAGAGATTAACAATGCACCTGACAAATCAACCACAAAACTCAAATATTGACTAATGCAAAGGGATTTCCTCTGTTTTGCCTATTTGGCGCACTATAGCAAATAGTACAGGTGTTACATCTATCTGAGGTTACTAGTTCATTAGCACATGTGAAAACCAAAACCTAACCAGATAATTTCCTACAGGTGACTGTAAAGTTTCAGTAAAGTTCAATGATGAACATATTCAAGACAGTCCATTTCTGGTGCCAGTGTATGCTCCCATAAATGATGACATGGGACAGAACAAAGTCACAAGTAATATAATATTTAATTTATATTCTGCTATATTTCAATTCACAAATTCAATTCACTTATTGGTCATCTCATTATGGTGTAGTTTTGGCCAAAAGAATGCGATGAACTGCCTATCCTTAACCTCTTTTATACCTTTATACCTTTTTTATTTTTATACAATGCACATTTTTATACAATGCACAGGTCATCAGATGGATGGATTAAACAGCGTTGTATGCCCCCCATGGCCCTCATTCCTGTCTGATGCCTCCAAGGTTGCCAGTAGTGGTGAAGGCCTGAGAC
This sequence comes from Percopsis transmontana, assembly GCA_025447815.1. Taxonomy (NCBI): domain Eukaryota; kingdom Metazoa; phylum Chordata; class Actinopteri; order Percopsiformes; family Percopsidae; genus Percopsis; species Percopsis transmontana. The sequence continues at coordinate 1,883 of JAOEHI010001649.1, forward strand.
GGGCTTTTATTGGGACGACAAATTACTTTAACGTTGACTGCGGTGAAGCTGGTGAGCTCGTGTTATGATGAAATATTTCTTACAAATATATTTGGAGCTACAATTTAAATTAATTTAAATTAATTAAAATGTACTGTAGTGCAGAGAGCCTTGTCTTTTTATTTTTTTTACCCTTTTAACATGAACCCCCTTTAGCCTCGTCCAAGTTATAATATTTAAATTGTCCTCCAATGTTTCTAGGCACAAACATCCTTCTGGTGGGTATGCATGGCCCTACCATACCTTGTGAGCAAGTGACAATCATACATCTGGGTGACAATCACTATGATGTCAGCTACGTGGTCAAGGAGAAGGGCAGCTACATCCTGGAAGTAAAGTGGGGAGAGGAACACATCCCTGGATCTCCTTTTCATGTTGTTGTTGCATAATAGAATAGAATAGGATGGAATTTGTTGCACAACTAAGTCTGGAAAACTGCCTATGGCCTCATCTCAGGAGCATTAAAAACAGATCATATGATTTAAAAATACATTCCACATAACAGTACATACGATTTGGCTGCTTAGAAAAATATATATTGGTATATACCATAGCATAACATAGGTATGTTACCATAGCATCTCATATTATCTTGCTTAGTAGGGCAATTGCAATATGGACAAATTAATAAAATTCTTGGCCATGATTGAATACAAAGCTGTAGGAAGAAATCTTATACTTTAAGTACATAACATTCTTTAAGTACAGTGTAATCATTCTTTGTATTATTCTGCTGTTAGATTATGAGTTTCTATTAGGTGTTTGGGTTTCTATTAAAAATTGGTTTTATTTTCTGTAAACCTGTATATTTGTACTGTATTAACTGCAATTCCTTCTTTCCTGTTGTGACGTAAAATAATAATAATTATATCAATATGAGTTGTTTCTAACTTGATTTAATACTTTGTTATGGTTTAATACTGAATTTCATTTGATAGAATTGCTGTATGTGTGATAATTTCATAATTGTTGAAGCATTGATGTTTTGACATACTCTGGGCTCTACTGTATGTTCACTTTAAAAGGTTGACCGAATAATGTAGTGGCCTGGTTTTCCCCGATGCGAACAGTTAATCAATGAGCTCACCCAGAGCAAACATAATCTGCAGGACTACAGCTCTCTACAGGGACTTTTGTGGTCAAATGTTTTATAATTTGCAGGGAGGTACGTTATATCTTTTTACTTAAAAAACAAACTACAAGGCTACATATGGTATCTACTTGCATAGATTCATAATTAGAGCTTACTGCCTTTTGTCTGAACATCACCCATACCAGCATATTACAGAAGCTTTAGGAAAAAAGTGGCATATTCTAAATGCAGTAGACAATAATTGTATGCTGTAGACAATAATTGTATACTGTACTTAAACTCCAAAATGCAAACCCAATCCAAACTAACACCAGGTGTTTTATACATGCTTATTTTCTAAAAGAAAATGAATATATTTGGATGCTTTTAAGCACTCATCACTACAAAAAAAAGCATTCTACACTGTATATGGCTGCCACATATTGACTATGCCCCTTCCCCGACATTTCACATGACTGCATGTATATACTGTATACTGTGTGCATTAGGTGAGCTATGGCCGCTGATCTGGATGTGATGAACCTTTTTGTCATTGCTGGTGTAACTCTGGCTATTCCCATCTTGGCTTTTGGAGTTTCCTTCCTCTTCTGGCCCTCGGCACTCATACAAGTGTATTACTGGCAAGGGGGATAGTTTCTAATTTTTTTCCCTTAGTTTGTCATTTTTCAAATTTCAGTTTGTTTGTTAACATTTTATTTAAAAACTATATATAACTATACACCATACATTTGAAATAGCTGACTATGCAGAAAAAGGTGTACTTACTTCTTTGCAGGTACTGGAGGAGGACCCTGGGCCTGCAGGTGCGCTATGCTGAATGTGGCAGTTACCGCTTCTGTTACTCCTACAGAGGAAAGCCAGGGATGAGACCTTCCATACTCATGCTGCATGGTTTCTCCACTCACAAAGACATGTGGCTTACTGTTGTCAAGGTATATTTACAGTTTAGTAATTTAGGAGATTGCAGAACACATACAAGAGCATAAAGCTCAGACTAAATAATTAACTATGGGTTTGAGATTCTTAAATTTGAAACTGCTTGAAATTGTTTTTGGACATTTTATCAATTCATTTCTAAGAATGTATCTGCTATACCCTCAAAGGAGAGACAAGAAATAATTTATATATTGCCAATAACAACCAATCATTGGTCCTAGAGAGCTTCTAATTATTTAGGACAAAAAGAGAGCTTCTAATTATTTAGGACAAAAATACTGCTTGACACAAACATTCTGGAAATTGTACTGGATTGTAGTTAATATACTTTTAAATATGAATTATAATTTTAATAACTTTTAATTCCAAGCACGACAAAAATACAATTAAATATATCAAATGACAATTAAACATTTTTCCACCATTACTTTTTAGTATCTACCCAAACATCTACATATTCTATGTGTGGATATGCCTGGGCATGAGGGAACAACGCGTACCAATGCAGAAGATTACTCCATTCAGGGTCAGGTGAAAAGGATCCATCAGGTAGGCTATGACATTTTATTGTGTTGTGCCTCTAACAATAAAACATGTATTTTGACAGCAATAAAAAAATTGTCTTTATCAAAAGCTGTATTTATGTCTAACCTTTGAAAGACAACAATGGTTCATTTTCTTTAAGATATGCCTGATAAAATGCGTAAAATATACTTCTTTTAGAGTTCATGTTGTCATCATACCAAAATGGTACCAACGTACTCTATGCATTTACAGTGTTTTGTTCTGTATATTGTAGTTTGTGGAGACCATTCGCTTAAACAGGAAACCTTTTCATCTGGTTGGCACTTCCATGGGGGGAAACGTAGCAGGGGTTTACGCAGCTTGCTATCCCTCAGAAATCTGTAGCATTACTCTTATTTGTCCAGATGGTAAGTCATTTAACTTCAGCCCCTGAATATATTGTGTCACAATAACCCCCTTTCTGAAAGAAGATTACCTCTGTTGTTACTTTGTCCATTTTTGTGCACCATCGGGTTCTTATTAGAAACACTGAACAAAAACACTGAAATTAACCCACAGGTATAAGACACCCATGTGAGACCAAATTTGACAATCATCTGCAGGAACTGGAGCACAGTCACTACATGCTAAACATCCCACTGATCCCAACTACGCCAGAAGAAATGGAGGACATGTTGAGACTTTGTTCCCATGCTCGCTTTAAGATCCCTCAACAGGTCAGCTTGTCATGCTAACATTTACAAGAATTGTGAATTGTAAAAACCTTTCCCTGATTCCACTTACAGGATATAATAATTGTTTAGATTCTTCAAGGACTGGTAGACGTTCGGCTTGCTCACAATGACTTCTATCATGAAGGTTGGTCGACTCCAGTGCATTTTGAAATAAATGATTATCTCTAAAATGTCAATGTCACCATTATGTCAACGGTAATTTCCTTGATTATTTGTTAGTTTTCATGGAGATAATGGGTGAAAGATCAAGGTTTGCCTTACAAGAGCACCTACATCTGATCTCTGCACCTTTGCAGGTGATATGGGGAAAACAAGATCAGGTAGTGTCTCCTATTATGTTTAAAGGTTATTTTCCTACAATGCCTGAAAATGTGTCCGATTTATGAGAAAATGTCAATGTACAAAACATGGTAGTGACTCGAATAGTACATTTACATAACATGTACATAAACAAACAGATTTTTCTTATTTATCCCATGTTTTATAATCCAGGTAGTAGATGTCTCTGGGTCTGGCGTCGTTGCAGAAATCTTGCCTGGGTGCAGAGTATACCTGCTGGAAAACTGCGGCCACTCTGTTGTAATGGAAAGGCCTCGTCGAACGGCCAAGCTCATTTTGAATTTTATTATCTCCCAACAAGATACCAAAGGCAGCACCAAAAAGTCTTCATGAAATAATTGCTCGGTTTTTTTTCTCCCTCTGCAAGCTCTCACGTTTTATGTATGCTATTGGATTATTTCCGATTCATCGTCAAAATGAGGCATAATTAAATGAACATAGTAGCCTACATTTTGTCTGCTTTGTCATTTAAACTGTGGTATTAAAACTGTGTGCAAATCTCGCAAAATCTAATATACATAAGAGATTTTGAGAGGGTTTATTCAGATGTATCCATGTTGCATGCGTGGCTGCAGAACCTCCCTCTTTGTCACATTGATTGCTCGTCACATGTACACATGCGCTGTTCTGCTGCTGCTGCAGAGAAAAAGCGAGAAACCGCAAGTAGCCCGGTGCAGCTGTAAACATAAATGAAGGTACTTATCTGCATCGCCACGAAACAGCAGCTCATTCCCATTTGGTTGAAAGGACAGTGAACCATACCTAATAAAGACATCTGGTAAGGATTTTATCTAAACTTCGTTTTATTATCAGATATTATAAATTAGATCCGAGAAGCTAGTATCTAGCGTTAGCTAGCTACTGTCAGCTAGCTTTTCTGTTAACTAGTTATAACTGTAGCAGCCAGTAAGCTAATTTTGCGGCAAAGCCTGTGGACTATGTGATGTTTTTCTAAACGCCTCAACAAAGCATACCACAACGGCTCACACTGTGAATTTAAACTGCGGTAATGATTTATAAATGATGGGCTTTCTAACCTAGCCCGTTGTTTGAATATTAACAAAGGTGATGTCTTTTGTGTGAGTTCATGTTACTTTTATAATGGTCAACATGAAATATGTCTTGTATATGACGCAAATGGTGTCATCAGATGAAACCCGTAAAAAGTTTCAGCAGCTTGCGGTAGCTTGCCTTCTCCTTCTTTATATGAGGGTACTGAAATAAAATCCTCCAAACTGTACCCTTAATTGATGTGCCTTTTTTCACAGGCGTTACTTTTACTAAGAGAGATTGTTTCTCTGTTTTGTTCCTTCCCTTGAAGTGGGTATCTGTCTACAAATGGATAATGGAGACATAGTGTAAGAAATCTTTTATTGTAAGTTAGAGCAATATCTGATGTTATAATCAAAGAATTGTATGCTCAAAGCCAACATGGAATGCATCATGTGTGATGGCTGGTACCACCCTCAAGGTAAAAATGTTCAGCTCAGTCACGGCTCCTCTCTGTCCTGGCGCCGCAGTGGTGCAGCTGTCAGGACAGACTCAAGGAGACCCACCTCTCTTGAATCCACCTGGGTGCCTCAGCCACTGACCTGTCCAACTCCTGTAAACCAATGCCAATCAGCTGTCTCTCTTGTTTTATTATATTTACATAAAACATACTTAATTGTATTTTGATTACTAGTTACTAGGGTAATCCAAATTACTTATGACTCATTATTCTAACAGAATGTGTTTACTTACGATGACCGATGTATGGACTATTCAGCTATTGACAGATGTAGTTATTGTAAGTTTCTTCTGCTAAATCGTGTAAATGTTATGTAAAGATACCTTTTTCATCTTTCCTTTTTTTTTTCTAAAGGTCTATTTCCCTCTTTTGTCAAATTACATATTTTACATATGTTCTCTTTACTCCAGATGACCACTCCTGTTACATTGAATGTTGGAGGCCTCCTTTATACCACAAGTTTGTCAACCCTCCAGCGCTATCCAGACTCGATGCTTGGTGCCATGTTTCGGGGAGACTTCCCCACTACGCGCGATTCACAAGGAAATTACTTCATTGATCGAGATGGAACATTATTCAGGTACATCCTGAACTTTCTGCGGACATCTGAGCTTACTCTTCCCATGGACTTCACAGAAACTGATCTCCTGAGGAAGGAGGCAGACTTCTACCAGATTGAGCCTTTAATTCAATGCCTTAATGATCCAAAGCCGCTGTACCCTCCTGACGTCTTTGAGCAGGTAGTGGAGCTCTCTAGCACAAGGAAACTGTCAAAGTATTCAAATCCAGTAGCTGTTATCATAACACAATTGACCATAACTACCAAGGTCCATGCTCTGCTGGAGGGTATTTCCAACAACTTCACAAAGTGGAACAAACACATGATGGACACTAGAGACTTCCAGGTGTCCTTCACCTTTGGACCATGTGACTATCACCAGGAAGTCTCCCTAAGGGTCCATCTTATGGACTACATAGTAAAACAAGGCTTCACCATACGGAACACGCGCGTACATCACATGAGTGAGCGTGCAAATGAGAACACAGTGGAGCATCACTGGACTTTTTGCAGGCCAGCTCAGAAAGTTGAAGACTGATTTACAACACTATTAATTTGTGTTAGAGGTAGTGATACTGAAATAGAGATGTTTAAATCCCAATCAAAATAACTATGGCTATTGTTAATGTTAAAGATGTATCATTAACAACATTAGACAGATAACTTAAGCCTATGTCCAATTTTAAAGGAGTAGTGTGTATTTTATTTTTTTATTGGCCAAATGGGGCAGAGCAGAGTTCAGCTGGGTCTACTACCCATGCAACAATGGGCCACGTGTTCTTTGTCCAATTGTGTGTCTTGGATTTGCATTCAAAGTGATATGGTGTCTTGAGTTTTTCAAAAGTAGTTGCTTTTAAAACGATTGCTTGGTGATTAGAGGCAAAACAATTGTTCTTCCCAGGTATGTATTTTCATCTATATGTTTTGGTAAATGTAGGTAGATCTATACCAAACTTGACCATAAGTCAACCATCTCCAACCTAATACCTAAACCTCCCAGGTGACATTGGCTAAATAGCGGTTTTAGTAGGAAACATACATTAACTGGCTTCTACATTTATTGTGACATACACACATGAATATGGAAATACCCTGCCCAAAATGAGAGGCTTGTGAAAATGTTACTATATCAATGATACCAGATCTTACACACTACTTCTTTAAGTTTAATGCTCAAATAACATTTAATGTTGTGATCTACATGAACATACAGTGTTATATCAGCTAGTGCACTGTTAAACGGACACATTTTTGCTAAACTTAATTTGAATATTACAATACAATTCATACCTCATTTCCAACAAATGTTGTCATTTGACTGTCATCTCAAAATATTGCAAGTAGATTAACACCAGATTTGAATACTTTTCCTGAATGTTTATACTTAAGGTTAGACAAGACCATACTTCAAAGAGTGTTATTACTACAAAATAAATTTTAATCTCTGTCCTTTATATTTTAAAATTGCCCTTTTTAGCTTATTTCATTATATGGTACCATCTTTTTTCTGCTGTTACATGTATCTATGTTGCATGTATCTTGGTTGTCGTGTATAGTATTTGACATGTGTTAATTCATCTGCATTATTATATCATTGTGTTACATGTTAGAGCACATTAATTGTGATGTTGGTCTCCACAGCCAAATAAACCTATTTGTTTTGCCTTTTGGTTTACATGTTTTTCTTTGTGGTAGCTGAAGACATTACCCAAAAGCTTCGTATTCCTGTCAATTAACCAGAATCATGGTCTACAAAACAGTGTGAAAGTCAAATTTCCCCAGACCTTCAGGAGTGACATCTTCAAAAGCTTTGAGTTCTTAATTTCAAATGTAGTAAGGCAATATATTTTACTCATGCTCTTTTGTAGTAGTGTAACATCATTTTTGGCAAGGTACTGTACTGTCAGGAAACTACTAAGGTGCAAAAGTAGCAATGAAAGAAAAATGGCATGGTGTGTCTGTTATTTAAATTTTTTTTAAGTAATGGTTTAAAAGATGAGCTCTGTCAGTGTCAGGGTGGTCCCTTGTCATAGAGATAAGAGTTCTATCTAATATCTAAATAATACACATTATCACTGCTGGAATCCTCAGACTGTGTCATTTGTGTAATATGTGAAGTATACAGCTGATATGATAGACTAGAGTATTTTCTTTCCAAATTATATGCGCATAATATATGTCCGTTTGAATGCATATGTGTCTGGAAAGAAACAGCACACATGCTAACTTGCAGTTGTATATGTGCAATTTGCATGTTGTGTATACGTTGTATATAGATACAATTTCTCAAATAATACAATGGACTGGTCACTGCTAGCTAGTAAGAAAATACTACACATAACCATTATTTATGGGTTTTAAATTGGACTATTCTAGCTTTAGAGGCCCTTGTAAGTAACAACAAAAAATGTCTGAGTGATGTAACGTTTTATGCATAATTATCATAGACAGTATAGATAATTATCTATGAAGAGTAAACCATGACCACCCCGGATATGACGTTTACCATCCTAGTTTAGGGTGTGAGTGTTTTGTACATCGAAGCATGCCGGACTACGTTTCGCCGTTTCCCCCCGCTAAGAACTATTTGCTCCCGTTTTTTCGCTTACGAAAGATGCTAAAACAAACATTGCTTTGTATGACCCACATTGACATAATTTAAGGGCATTTGAGACTTTTGCGATATACTCAAAATTGATAATAGTGAATGTTTTACTCGGTTGATTTATGATTTGTTTGGTATTGTTAATCGCTACTATTGCATCCTAAAATAAGAATAGTCCGATAGTAATTCATGTTCGTTGTAAGAGATGTTTCGAAAGAGTGACAACATCAAATTTTTCCTCAGCCTTGTGCCGGGTAAACGTCGCTTCGGAACGTACAGATTCCTTCCCTTCTTCTTTTGTATTGGGGGTGTAATGGAGTGGATCATGATCAACGTGAGGATAGGAAAAGAGACATTTTGTAAGCTAAGTATACACTTTGACTTCCGGTCAGTTCATGAGTTTACCCATAAAAATGGGTATCAAATGTGTTATCTCAAACAGGATTATAGATAAAAGCCTACAATTTACCACATTTCTCCATCTTCCTGTAACGTTACTACATAAATCCTTACAGTGATTCATTACCTTATCCCATGCCTCTTTTCTAAAGCACCACCTAGGCAACCATATACATAATCTCAATCATTGACCAATGAATGGCAGATGGCAATCTTGATGTAAAGACTCCCAATTGACTAGAATTTCAGTGCTGAATATTATCAACATACATTGCGGAACTGCATCATTATCCATATGCTATTCAGAACACAGGTCTGACACCTCAGTAATAACGTGTGTGTGTGTGATGCAATTTTGTGATCATGTGCGAATGCATTTGACATATACCTGATGAATTACATATTTGAGAGTGAGGGTTGGAGAGAAGGATAGTATGGGCTTTTCGCTGGGATTCTAGGAGCTCTTTTATGCCATCATGTCATCAAACCAAATTTGATGACGTTGTGTGAAGCCAATTGTCTCGGAAGCAGCACGGTTTTGCCCAGTGTCTGCATCGAAGGTGCCATCCTGGGGGTTATTCTTCAAGCCGTGAAGTCCCTTTGTCAGCTTCTTGCAGAATCGTATGTTGTAGTCCAGTGATTTCAAGGCCCTGCAGTTAAGTTGATTTCTAGTTTTTTTTATCTGAGTAGCCGGTGATCGGTTCAGCACTCAGCACCACGCATGGTTATGTTGACATCACTTTGTTTTTAATGTCTTGTGATGATGTAATCCAGAAAATGCCAATGTTTAGACCAAGGATGCATCCATGAGGTTTTGAATTTGTGTTTCATTTGGAAGATGGTGTTTATGAGCAGTTGATGTTCAGAGCACAGAGAGAGGAGTCTGAGATTATTGTTGTTGAGTTTGCCTATATTGCAGTGGTTCTTAACCTGGGTTCGATCGAACCCCAGGGGTTCGGTGAGTCAGTCTTAGGGGTTCGGCGGAGGATAAGACACACCCGACTCATGATTCGTGATGACACGCCCCCCTTCGGTGGGTCCGGTGAATGCGCATATGAAACTGGTGGGGTTCAGTACATCCAACAAGGTTAAGAACCACTGCTATATTGCAGTGAGGTAATTTAGCAGACGCTTTTATCCAAAGTGACTTACAATTACATGGTGCTATTACATGGAGCAGGTAGGGGTTAGGCATCTTGTTCAAGGATGCTTACAGGTAGGCCAACTCTGGGGCTTGAACCCACAACCTACCGGCTGGGAGTCCAACACCCAGACCACCAGACTAACCTGCCCCCCCCTATACCCTGTTTTCCAATAACCCAGACCTGGGCATTGGTTCCCACCTATTTATAGAGTGTGGTTCCCACTCAGGCATTGCAATCACCCATGAGGATAAGTTTGTCAGACCGGGGGATTCTGGATAGTGTAGCCAGGTTCAAAGACAGTAGGGCTGGGTATTGGCAAGGACCTAACAATACGATACCACGATACATGGGTCACGATACAATACGTTTCACGATACATTGTGATATGCTACATATTGCGATACATTGCAGTAATCTACATGAAAATTTAAAAATAGAGCTGAAATTACAACTTGCTGTGTACCACCTGGGTAGTCTAATATGTAGGCCTACATCACATTATATTAATAACTCAGCTGACAAATCTAGTGAAAACTATTCATTTCAAAATTTCCATTCCAATTTATTAGAACAATATTTGAATTACACATTTGTTTAAATCTGTTTAAAAAAAAATTAATAATGTAAAATTAACTAAATTATAT
>JAOEHI010001650.1:0-12111 GCA_025447815.1 Percopsis transmontana
TAATATTAATGTATTGATTTCTTCTCGTGTGTAGGTTTGGGAAATTGCTCTTGCTGCTTCCATCGCTGCGTTTTGTCAGCTCAGAGCGCATAGAGCTGCTGTTCTTTCACAGAACCATCGGCAACACCCCCATGGAGAAGCTGTTGTGCGACATGTTCAAGAACTGAGTACCGACGTCATCAAAACGTCCGTCGTGTTGGCGGCGGATGGATGGGAGAATCAATAGGAAACAGAGACGGGTCTGTGAGACCGCCCGTTTGCTTTGTCTTCTATCTGCGTACTGCATATCAGAGATTCTGCATGCTATTTAAATAAATGTAAAAAAAAAAGACACTTTAAAGTGTGGTTGCGTTGACAGACTCTACCGCGATCGGTCTCTTGTTCTGCTTGCTGTCGGTCTGTCAAAAGTAAAACTCTTTTAAAATGTCTGCTATTGGCAGTAATTTGTGTCGTTCCCTACATTACAAGTCGTTCCCTACTCCGATTAGCATTTCATAATGTGTTTTTGTGACAAATGCATTGTACATTATTATTTGTTTGAAGTTAGATAGCTACATTAATGCTTTGAAAATGAGTTGTTGTGTTCACGTTGCAATGCCTTGATAAAGTGAAATTTGCGAAATTTGAATGATATCATTCTATTTTAGCACAGTTGAATCTCGTCATTTTTTAGAGAGTAAAGCCGTTATTAAAATTATAAAAGACTGGTTAGTATACAAACAAGTGTCTTGCCGTTTATTGGTGAAAATCAAAATGATGATTTTGTGGAGCGGTAAACAGCGCCCTCTGCTGTTATTATATATTTTATGGAAGAGGACATCATTACTTTTCATTACCAGCCCTCTTACTCCATAAACATTCAATCTATACAGTGTAATATATATAATCTATAAATGTCACAATCCAGAACAGATATAGTTACTTTTATGTTATGGCATTACTAAGACATATGGCAACAGATCTGCAACAAAATGTTTGAAATGCAATTAAAGAAGTGTTACACATGCATTTCACATTAACCTATTTTCACATTATATAAAAATTAGGTTCTGCTTGATTTTTTAAAACAAAATAAGAACATTCTTATGGTTACTTACAGAGCTATATATATATCTCTACAAAAACGTCCTCCACCTATGACAAAAGTAGAACAGCCTTCCAATTACTGTGTTCAAAAGTAGTGCAATAGTGGGTAGGGTGGGGGAGTCAAAACTCCCTATATTTAGATAATAGTTACCTGGAAAGGCAGCCTTGTATTTGGCTGCATGCAATGTGGCCTAGAAGTTTAAATGAGAAATAATGCCCAACTCCATACTGCTTACAGTAGCCTAAAATACATCAGAAAATGCACACAAAAAGGCAAAGAACAGCAGAGTTTTGCAAATAATCATTTTTTACAGTAACTGCATTCAACAAGGACTCTTGTTTAGGAATATAAAATCAAACGGTGTGTCTGTGAATGCCACTATTCATTGTTAAAGCTACACTGGTTTATTTGTGCGCAGTTCCCCTTGTGGTTGAAGCTAGCATCACAAAATAAAAGTAGTTTTGGTTTAAAACTGCATGCCCCTCCCACACCTGAGTGGAGACAATCCTCTCTACTCCTCCTCCCACAGAGCTACGAGGCTTACACCAGTCTCTACCCCTGCCTCTACAGCCACGTTATGAATGTTGTCTAAACACAACAAAAATAGTTAATTGTTGGATTAAACCTTAGATGGGTTGCTCGCATCAGCTAACATCAATTGAGTTATAATTTAGGAAGAACATACATTACATCATTGGTCGCATCAATCAATCAATTATCATCAATTATCACACAGCATTAATGTGATGGTTTCACTTATGCTTTGAAGATCGCTAATTGTCTGGAATGTGTCCATGTCAGTTATTTTATGAAGTCTATAAAAATTCCAGAAGAAAAATGTAATTGAGTGAAATAAAAAAAGAGATTCACACTTCATGTAGGCTGTTAATTAAGATAGGCTGTGTGTATCTTTTCACAGACACCTGTTTAAGAAGGCCATGTTTACTACAACATGTGGTTTATACAGGACTGGCATAAAGTGTTCTCTACTGTGAAGTGAAAGATGGAGAGAGCCAAAGGTGAGCTCAGTGAAGTGTGAAGGAACTTATCTGACTGACAGTAGTAAGATACGTATGTCAATCGGTATTATTCTAACTAGAACTAAACTAAATAACTAAAGAAGAACTATAACAAAACCAATTTAAAAAAAAACTTCTGGACAGGAAGAGCAAAGCTGGATGCCTTGGTGGAGAAATACTGCAAAATGACTTAAAACAGTTTACAATTCCTCTTCAAGTGAAGCAAGTTGTTATTGTTTTATTCTACAGGGGAACGTTTTTATTAACAATCAACTCTTCTGAACCCAGTGCTAGGGTTTAGCACTGGGTTAGCAAACAAACAGATGAGATTAGTTTTCCTTCTCCTGCCACTGTCATGTGAGCAAGATCACAGGCCTGTATTAACATTTAAACCTCCACAAGTTGATTAATAGTAAAGTGGAAAATCAAGAGAAATAATACACATTAGCTTTCATTTTCTGAAATCTGAAATCAGCAATATCCTAAAAGGAATATCCAAAATTTTATTATGATGGTCAAATTTGTGAATGCTGCTCTACATAATTTCTTTACAGATTTAGTCTAAATTTATATTGCAAAACAAGTGACTGGTGATAAATGTAGACGTCATTTCAAATGATCAACCTTTTCCTTGCCCAATAACTTTTTTACACAAAGGTTTCCCCTGTTTGAAAACGTGTTTCATCTTATTATAAGATTAGCGCTTTAAGTTGCCAGAGGGAGGCAACAGGTTAACACCACATGTTACCTAACAAGTGTTATTTCTTCTTAAACAAACAGTTAAACACATTTACTGTAGTAATTTGTAATAATTTTATTTATTAGATTTGCATGACAGGCATGGCATTTGTAATTTATCATAAATATTTGTCATCTCTGAACACAATAAACTGGCATATTGTTCTGTATTTGACAGTCAACAGACAACCTAACTTTATAAAGTTGCACATGGATAGGTATTTCATTGTATGTATAGTCCATGTACCAAAAACCATACCCTACATGCATCTATGCACTTTTGGTCCTACACTCAAAGTGTTTTCTCCCTCCTCTTTTAATAAGTTTCTTCCTCTCTGCTCATACGAACTCTCTCCCTGTTATATGTGCTGTAATCTGATGGTGTTAGGCGCTTAGAATGAGTGGAATGTGTTGGGGTGTTAATACTAAACTCTCAGCAAGCGATAATACACCGCCAATAGAATAGCTAGCTTGACCAGAGGAAAAAGACTGTCTAGCCTGTCTGTGGCATAGAGTATCTAATGATATCTGGGGTTTATTTCAACAAGTGCTAACGTATCTTTTTGGGTAGGATTCGGAAGCAGGTGGATTTTCACCCTGGTTTGGTCTTGACCTCTTTGCCTGGGTGAAACAGCTACGATGAATCAGAGCAAAGAGGATCAGGAGCCTTTTGAGTATACCTACTATGACTACTGGTACACAAACAACCAAGAGCCAACCAAACCACCTAAGGAGTGAGTATGTCTCTCTAAGGACCATGTGTGAGGTTTTGAAAGACAGCTTTCCCAAAGGTAGTATATCTGTGGAAAACAGGCTCGTTTAAATTTTTTGACTGGTATTAAAGCTAATTAGTGATGCTACAACATTGAATAGGGCTATTTTGTTAAGTGTAACAAGTAAAAGTGTTTGCCTCAATCCCAGACTCGAAATTGTGCTTAAACAAATGCCCTTTAGAAGGCAGATTAAGGCAGATCATGCTTATAATATCTCAAATGTATTAATTATTTTTCTAGATACAGTACTAACTATTAAATTTATCCTTCTTTGGCCTCATCATATTTGCACATTTTAACAGGTTTATTACATTTCTGGTTTTGTAGGTATTGTGTTGTATAAATGAGTTAGGTTTCACTTTTCTACGAGCTTTTTTCAGTTTGGTCACTTTTCTTGTCACCACTTTAGGGTTATTCTACCCTGTAGTCCTACAGCAGATGACACACTCTTCAACATATGCATTCTGCCAATATCTGTAAGTACAGGCTGATTGTACTACTATTGACCTCTGCTCACTCTCTCAATGGAGGATTAGGCGATTTGTTTGGATTAGTCCATGGGGAAATAATTATAAAACCAGTGAAAGTTACATCAGTGGAAAAACAAAATGACTCAATATGAACTTTTCTACTTTTGCAAGTCATATATTAGTCAGAGGCATTGCTTGTAGATTCCTTTAACGGCCTAGCCTACATCTTTTATTTAATTTAGGGTTAATTTGTGTCTAGAAGGCCAGGCTTCTGGCAGACATTGAATTTAACGATGGTTACTGACTGTTATGCTTCTTTTATCCAATTATAAAATAAATTAACAGACCAAGGGCAGTTCCCCTCTTTAGCCTGTGTAGTCAACTGTGGATGACAGCATCAGTCACAGTACCATAGTATGCAAGACTATAAGAAATAACAAGACACTATAGAATCTGAGGAATGCTTAACCTAAAACCAGATTGATTTTAATAAGGGCCGTTTAGGGACTCACAGTATTGTGCTTTTTGTTTTTAATAAAGGTAACATAATCTGTGCAAGACATGCCCCTATCCAGTATAAAATTGTACACCGCGCCTATTACAGCTAGATTATCAAAGACGTATGTGTATCCCCAGCGATGATAGATGTAAGCAAACCCCAGCAAACCTTATTCACATGTTTTGGCTTTTCCCATCTCTATTTAACTGGACAGACATTTTAAAAACTATTTCAGATAATACCGGGGAGAAGATTGAACCAAATGCTTTCACCGGATTGTTCAGAATCTCCTCCTTAGTCTACCTTACCTGTCTAATTCACCCTGATAGTGAGGAGACTTATATTGAGTAAACCCTTCCTTCTCATACCTGCTGGTGAACAGATGTCCTTTACTTCCTCAAAATAGAAAAAATAAGACTTTCCACTAGGTGCTCCTCAAATAAATCTGGAAAATATGGGGCTCAATTTCCCACATACTGTACCTGTAAAACTTAAAATAAGAGACCCAAATACAAACAAAGGTCCCTTTTACTGGCCGGGTGTAGCTACACATTTAGATTGCATGTACAAATGTTTAAACCTTTGTCAATATGGACATGCAATACAGCGTTAGATTGGTTAGATTCTCCCCAATTCAGTCGTTCAGTTCAATTTATGGAAACCATGAGCACCAACGTATAATTCATTCAGATTTACCAGCATGGTAAACAGGAGAGACAAAAAAAAGTGGTGACTCCCTATCTTTGAAGCGGTCATAAAGTCAAAATAAGTGTCCATTCCTTGATTATTTATATTCCTTTAGTCCGTAAGGGTCCACCGATCAAAATAATCGGAACATTTTCCCATAAAAATTGATCCAAGTAGTGAATATTGTCATGTGAATTCCAAGCTTGTTGTGGCTACAAAATAAAAGTGCCACATTTTTATACATTATTCATTCTGGTTTAAATAATCAATTAGATATAATTTCCTGTCTTTGCTGAGCAAAGCCAAAATTAATTAATTAATTTAAGGCCTGTCCTATTTAGACGCCTGTATCAAATATAGGCAGGGTCAGTTTAGTCATTTAAGCAGATAAAAGGGCTATTATTTGCAATTTCAGGAAAAAAAGAAAGATAACATATATGCTATAGGTCTAACTTCTACAGATTCAATGAAAACTTCAAGCTACTCTGTGGTCAGAGATTTTCCTAACCAGTGCTAGTAAAAGCTTTCTTTCCACTAGTTTGTTTTAATGTTGATCCTGGCAGCCATGGTCAGGAAAAAGCGACTGTTCCAGGGCTTCACAAGAGGGGATTCCAGTATCCTCAGGTGAGACTGGGTCATTAAAGCAGAATAAAACAGGATAACTTTTGTGTGATTAAATATTTACTTTTATTTGGCACTAATATTATAATTGGACTCCGTAAGCCCCAGTGAAACCAACAGCATGACATGAGAACCCTTAGATTTGCTGTTACAACTGTCATTTCCCACCAAAGCACCCACTACCTACACTGTACACTGGTGGGAAATAACAGGAAGTGATGTTTTTCTGCCTCCCTGCCACTGACAAGGATACGCCTTAAGTGATTTGATGTGCCAAGTGAATGCAGCGCACATCATACCTGTTAATACTGCAGTGCCTTCGCAAATGTCTTGTTGTCCGTGTAAACATTCCTATGTGATGCCACAGTCCAATCAACTTCCTGGACCAGACCCAGCACAAAGGCTTAGCCATGGCTGTCTTTGGCCTGGTCTTTAGCAAGCTGTCGGTGTTAGTGCTTACACCAGACCCACTGCCTTTCTCCAAAGATACTCCGGAGGAAATCAAAGGTGAATATCTGTATCACAACATATTTTGCGCTATGGGCTGCTGTCTTGAATGCGTCTTTATTTGTGGGTACATAAAGTCACCCCATACGTAATACAGTATGTCCTGCATCTTTCTGTTTTAGAGTACATGAAGATTATGGCTATCTTCTACTATCCAATTCTGTATTA
Source organism: Percopsis transmontana (assembly GCA_025447815.1). NCBI lineage: Eukaryota > Metazoa > Chordata > Actinopteri > Percopsiformes > Percopsidae > Percopsis > Percopsis transmontana. The sequence goes on from JAOEHI010001650.1 coordinate 6,570, forward strand.
CCCACTGTTGGTGTTTGGTAATCTCCAAAACAAAGCAGGCTATGCCTTCGGTAGCCTCCTTTCCTTGAGTCACTTGGGGGTTCTTGTCTGGCAGAAGATTGACTGTCCTAGGACCCCCGAGGTGAGATCGGTTTGTCACGTCACGACACACAACAGTATATCCATCTTATATCCAATTTTTATCTCAATACGGTAAACTGCACATGTAATCTCAACAGATCTATAAGTATTATGCCCTGCTCGCAAGCCTCCCACAGCTGGGATGTCTAGCCTACCTCTGTGTTCAGTTTGCTCTGCTGTGTGTCAAGGGATCACACGGTGACATGGTGAGAAGGATTATAGCATTCCATTGTCATTAAAGCTGCATAGGTTAGCTTCTTTATGGTAAAATCTCAACTTTAATTGTTGTCACTAGTGTAACTGATGTTACCAGAGACATTATAGAAGAGAGAGGCCAGTTAAAGAATCCTGAATCGAACTTGTCTGCTTTATAACGGCCGAACCAGGAAACCTCTTAAGCCAATCGTGCGGTTGCGCTGACCTTGCACATGCACAGTAGAAGTATAACCTCTGGGGGGGGAAAGCTTTTTAAACCTATTTTGGGGCAAAGTCACCAAACTTTTTAAGCGTTTTTTTTAACAGATTTGATTGCTGATTCTGTACTTGCAGTTTCTATGTCCCGGTGACCATTTATAGTGCAGTTACAGCTCTCTCCCCATTCTTTCAGATAGGGGCCTGGTCTTGTTAGCCGAAATAAACGCCTGCGAGCGTTACCCAGATGGCTGCCGAGTGGCCAGTCTCTTCTATACTGTCTCTGATCTTACCGACAACCAGTGAATCATCATAAAATGAGACCCTTTGGTTTGATATGATGATATGATTTTGTATGTACTGTACAGTACATACAGCCCACAGGAAGTGATGTGGGGTTATGTATCGGGAAGAAGAGAGGGACCAGGATAGCAGACACTCCTCTCTGCCTCGGCGCCATTGACAACTACAGTGAAAAACCAATAGAAATCAAATAGAGTGCAGTTCCGCCTTTATGACCAGACGCGAGAACCGATATGCCAAATGATCCTATACAACTGTACTGATGGGTTCATTATTGTATAATTACCAGTGTATTACGTGCACTTTATACGATATGTAGTTTTATCTTTAATAGGAAAATTGGAAGAACACATTACATTATCAGAACAATGTCAGTAGAGCCCAATATTTGCTTAATTGAATGAACAGGTTTTCAAATGTCAACATGTAAACTAATATGGGGTCTTCCCTAATGTATGAAGTTAGGACATTATTTTCATCAATATACATAGTAACCCTGATTACAATAAGCAGCTTAGAGAGGGTTCACACAATGGAGTGTCTAACATGACGTATTTCAGCAGATTATACAGACAGAGGTTTTTTTCTTCTTTCTCGAGAGATTAAACAAAACAGCATTTGTTTCACAGCAGGGCCTAATCTCTGAATTGTTTCGCTGGGGATTTTGAATAGAGCTCATTAGGACTAGATAAAAAAAAGATATTCAAATGTTTTTTTAGTGATTGTGTTTTTCCCGCAGGACATTGACAGTAGCTACTACAAGGACTATGTGAAATCAATTCTGAAGAAAAAGTCATCAAACACCAGGTGGTTTGAGTTAGTATTATTGACGTAGTTAGATTCTATCATTTGTGTTGTTTTTTTAACTGCAGTAAAAAAAAAAAAAAGCTAGGAACTAGTTTGTGTTTGTGGTTAGATTTAAGATTTACTCCAGGTTGAATTTAATATTGCTTACATTGAAGGAGAGGTAATATTGGTTGATGTGTCCAATGTCATTTTCTTTTCTTATTCAGCTCTTCAAGTACAGATAAACAGAAACTGTCAGACAGAATAAAGGAGACAATAAAGGGTTATATTTACACACCAGACGAAGGTGCACACACTCTTTCATACAAGAGTACTCTTACAGGAGTACACAATCTTTAATTACGCGCGTATAATTCAGTAGCTAATAATTCTTGTCTTTTTTCAGTCTTCCGGTTTCCACTGAAGTTGGCAATCTCAGCATGTGTTGACTTTGTGGCAATCTATCATGTAAGTTTTTAGGAAACAAGTTATTTTAGATTTGAATTTAGTATCACTGTTTTAGTATGAATATTTCAAATCTAATTTTGGACAGAGTATTTCCATACACAATATCTGATTAGAAACTGCATTTGCTTTCCAACCGCTATCCTTAATTTGAAAGGACTTACATTTAGCAAAAGACGCACCTCCGGTGTGTCTGAATTCACATTCAACACACGTGAAATGGACAAAGGTCCATGCTGGTTTACATGCCCACATGAAACGTGCATGTGTTGTACAGGGACCTGTTTAATGCCTTTCATGCATTACTTCGTATTTATACAATTAATCACTAGTTATATTACAGCTACTCATACTGTATTTGGGTGATTTAAATAAAGAACATACAGCACTGGATATTACACAGGCTACATATAACAATGTAACTATACCACGGTTCACCTTTCAGGTGGCATTACTGCTTGTCGTGCTGGTGGTTCCCACTCTCCATATTGTCCGTGCTGGCATTGATGAGAACATTGCCTTCCTCTTGCTAGGCTTTAATATTGTCCTATCAGACGACAGAATGGAGGTTGTCAGAATTGTAATTTTCTACACCTGGCTGTTGGAAGGTAAGTTACTATAGCAACACGTTAACTGAAACATTATTGTCATTATAGATTCAATTACTTGAATTGGAAACCTGTTGTTTTTCCCCACGCCGTGTCTCTTCCATTGTAGTGTGCTACGTCTGTGCCATGACACTGTCTTGTTTGGTCAGTCTTGTCATGCTAACACGATCCATGGTACTCCATAGGTAAGTGTACGCCATTGCTTTAAGTAGATTTAGACACCTCCCAGGTTATCATGTACGGCAAAACCTTATCTTATCTGTTTCAGGTCCAACCTAAAAGGCTTATATAGGGGGGATATTTACAACATTTATAACTGCCAGAAGACAATCCGTCCGTCTAAACCTGGCATTGTGTGTTGGATGGGCTTGGCGGGCTACCAGTCTTCAATCATTTGCTTAGGTAAAGTTGAACAAAGAAGGTGTGTCCTCTGCATTTTAGAGACTGGCCCGAGGGACACTTTGTGTGTTAACTGTAGGAGAATAACTCCACATTCTGACTTTTATATATTTTGCAACATTACTATCCACGAAAGGCCTGTGTGACATTGCGTGTAGAGAAGGGTGCAAACCAAGGGGTGTGTCAGGGGAGGAGTAGAGAATAGTGCGAGCCAATATGCATTCGGTTGCAAAAAGGCCACGCACTGACAATTTAAAAACACTTTTTTAATGTTTCAAACGAGCAATTCTGGACACAATTCGAGTGTAGAAATAAAATAAAACAAACAAATGGTTTTGTGCAAACACTATGAGAAACTGTAACCCTATCTACTACATGCAGAGTGGGCATTTCTTTGTTTACCTACAGTAATGGGACAAGAGTGTAATTCTATCTTGTATCGACAGGAATGGTAATCCAGACTCTTGCATTCTTCATCTGCTTTTTTTTCCTGGTGTTTTTGATAATCATCCCCATTTTTCATGGCCGAAACCTCATCCTTTTCCAAATTGCTGCAAAGGCGTGGTGAGTCCAATATTTCAATTATTCTAAATAAATTATTATTAAGCGCCATTGAATGTGCTATGCAGTAATATCCATCCATATTTACAGGCCAGTGTGGGTGACCTTGGCACTGGCAACAGCATTTCAACACATAACTGCCAAGTTTGCATTCAACAAAAAGGATGCCGGTACAACAGACTTGGACAACAGGTATGTTGAGTCTGTCCCATAAAAAAAAGATATGCAATAAAACATTTGTAGTTTTTCGTTCAGGGAGTAAAGTTGAGACAAACCAACGCTTTGTCCCGCAGAAAAAACATTTTCATTAAATGTATGTTTACATTTAAATGTACAGTATGTTTATGTTTGATATGCTTGTTATTAATCCTAACATGTTGTGATAAGTATAGCCTAGCAGGGAGGCGGGGGGTTAGGGAGAGATGTACTGGGTACTGTGAAATTAAAGCTATTTCCCAATCAGTGTCCATGTTTTTGGGATGTGTCCATGTATCGGACATAAGAACTTAAGATCATCAGTGATAAAATTTACGGCATACAGACCAAAAATATATTGATGCAGTATATAACCTCACCCCTGTACAGCTTGTAGTGCAGCCGGTGCGCTGACTGAACTGCCATAGCTAGACAACAGGGCTTATGGGGAATGTAGTCTTTACTCTGGGAAATGCTGTCGCTTCGGCTTTAATGTTACGTTTTAATTTGCAATGTGACGTTACAGAGGAAGCCTTTTCCTTGTGACATACCTGCTCTACCTGGTCAACATGGCGGTAGGACTGATAGTGGCCATATGGAGAATAGTGATAACTGCTTTGTACAACATCCTCCATTTTGGCCGTATTGACATCAGCCTGCTTCACCGCACCGCTGAATCCTCTGACCCAGGTACGCGGGGAGACAGATGTTCACTACAGGTGTGTTTTCAGTTAGTCCTTCTCATGACTGCGTGGGGTTGTACAGACCCAGCTGAACTGATAGCTTCCTGACCCCCTGATCTATGTCACCTATGTTGCTATGGAAACCGAAAGTACCGGAACCCGAATTACTTTCACTTTCGCCTTTGAGTATCTAGGCAGATTTCGGGCTTAGCTCTGCCTAACCTCAACCTCAGAAGTGGCTTAATCAGTCAAATTAACTCAAACACAAGTGGTATGAGTGGAGGTATATTTATGTCAGTTATTTTTTTAACTGACATGCTGTTACCTAAGATGTGATATATTGATTTAAGTATGCTTATTTACTGTAATATTGTTCAAAACATGAGGAAATAATATTGAGGTTAAAAAGCTAAAGTTAAGGGTTTAAAAAAAGTTCAATATCCATTTAAAAATCAGTCAATGCTTGCTAATCAGCACATCCTGTTATTCTATTGTTATATTCTACACTATTTGCTGCTGTCTTTATCCCACTATGTCCTAGAAAGTCCTAGAAAAGGGTCCATTGAGTTTGCTGAGAGTATTTACACACTGTATATACATGTAAACACCTCTGTATTCGTAACACAATGGTACACGGTCTCTCAACGAATTGCAAAGTGCTGCTTCCATTTCACGGTTTGTGCCCCACACGCAGCCTATCGCTACTACGCCCACTACCTGAAGGTGGAGGTGTGCCAGTCTCACCCTGTGATGAAGGCCTTCTGCGGCCTGCTGCTCGACCTCATGACCCAGGGAGGTGAGGCCGGACAGAAAATGCGCGACGCAGAGGAAGGTAGTCGGGCATTGTTTACCCATGCACACGTACATACGCACATTGTGGAACGTGACGTACGGGGCGCATCGGGGAGGGGGGGGGGGGGGGGTTTACTTTGTTTAACCAAAAGCCAATAGCATTTTAAGCTGTGTAACAACCCAGAACCCTGGATTTAAAAAAAGGTATAAAGTACGGTT
>JAOEHI010001651.1:0-12408 GCA_025447815.1 Percopsis transmontana
TGTGTGTGTGTGTGTGTGTGTGTGTGTGTGTGTGTGTGTGTGTGTGTGTGTGTGTGTGTGTGTGTGTGTGTGACAAACAACATCTTTCGGTCCTGAAGCCTCCTGTCAGTGCTTAGAAACCTCAGCTGTCAGGAGGAACTGACGTGCTCAGCCAAATAACAAATGCATTCCACAGGCATCTTCTATGTAGGCTAATTGTTATTTAAGATGACAGCACAAACCAAAACATATAGTCAAATATTCTAATTATGAAGATATTATAGTATATACTAAGACAATATAGACAAAATATTTTAGGTCAAATTTGAAATTGATATTTATTTATCATTCCGATGGTGTGTTTTTAAAGTCTAATTGTGCGTTTCCTGCTAATGGAAAAAAACTTTTTTGTCACTTTCCTGCTTTACAATTTACAATAACTGGTTATGGTTGTCTATATGTTTTTCCTACATCTGAAGAGTATTCATCCACCGGCTCAACGTGTGAAATGGTTCTGGCACATTGTTTGTGGTGACGCTAGCTAGGTAGCTGTGATATGTATGGTAATACAACAAAGTGGCAGAACTGTGTTCAAAGTGTTCAAAGCTAAATTTAAATCTAATCCGGTTGGTTGTTTTTATTATGACTCTAAGATTGATGCTTGCAAATGTTGTCATGTAATCCAGACACCTGGAAAAATATAATATAAATATATATAAAAAAAAGGACATTTCTAAGCACTGGTTTTCTCCTGTGTGTATTTAAATGGAGCTCAGATTCCCGTTTAAAAGCATGATCCATATGGGTTTTGATACTGTGTGATGCCCTTGTGCCCTTGTAAAAATGTATCCCACAAACAAACAAAACAAAAAACTAAAAAAAAGCATAAGTCAGACTTCTCAGCAACTTGACTGCAGTGGTGAATATTCAGCAATAGTGTGTATAAACACTTACTGGTGTTGTAGATGTATTAGAAGACCCGCTGGATTTAAGACTTGCCATTCTAATGGTACATTCCACTCTAATTTGATTGTTAATGTACACAACATTATTAACATTATTAATAATGTACAAACATTATTAATGTTTAAAGGCTTTGCTTTCACAGCATCCAATCTCCAGCAGTTCACTCCATTTCACCAAAAAACCCAATGGCAGCTCCCCCAAGCGGTTCGGTTCAATTGTGTCTCATGCGTGTGACAAAGATATCCATTTTAAGACCATGTCTCATGTGGAGACATTTGCATAATCCCTGGACTAAGCCTTAAAACAGCACTGGTGGGTGATGGTGAGGTCTGAAGTAATATGTACAGTTTGCAATGCAGCATTTGCTTTTTATCAAACGTATAATCCATGGCAAGATATTAGTTTATGACCTTGACTACAGAGATTTAAACATTCTTATATGGCAGTATTGTTGTGGTTCCTTGATATCCTCTCTGTACTGGTCATTTGGAAATTACTATATTATAAGGAGTGAGAAGCATTTGTTTGTCAAACCTTAACAGCCCCACCCCCCTCCTTATTGATTTGTTGGGAAATGCGTACAGTGGTGTTTTATTCTGATTTCATATAGCCTACTTTTTCTAATCATGAATGTAAAATGGATTTTTATATAGCATAATAATTTAGGTGTCAACCAGAACTGTAATTTTGTCAAAAAGATCAGCTATATTTGTAAGCTGTACTATGTAAAGTTAAGAATAATGTTTATCAAACAAATTGTGTTGGTTTACTAGTATATATACTGTACACTGAAAAAGAGACTATTTCAAGCTGTTTGCCAAATAAAGAGTAGTAGTGATGTACAGTATTTCTGTGTAATTTTGTTTTATAGAAGGGATGTGTTTTGTTGGCTGGAAGATTCTACTCGGTACTGGCGCAGTATTATTTCACAAATATAATGCAAAACCCAAATAATGTTGATTCTGTGTGTTTCAATTACTGTTTGCATAGCATGCACCATTTTATAACCTTTGAAACATTATATTTACAATTGAGGATCTTTAAATTGCCGCGAGGTGGCGCTGTTGAGCGAGTCTACGCACAAATCCCAAGCTCTCGATAAGTCGTATGAATCCTCATACAGTCTCTGTATCAAAACACTAGTCTTTAACGATTACGACCGTGCTTTAATACGCACAGTGAAAACCGTTTAGTTTGCCAGAATCTCCTAAACGGACGGACCCGTGTGACAGATCCTCCGTTGGCTGAGGCGAGTCTGTCTGTCCTTGTCTGGGTCATGAGACTACGGAGGTGGATCGATTTTTACCTCACAGCTGGATTCTTCCGTGCCGCACCGGGGAGGGCTATCTGCTCCTCCCAGACCTACAGGAAGCACCGACACGTGGGTCGGACTGGTCTTACTGGTGCAGCTGAATCCATCATGGCAGAGGAGGCGAAGAAACTGGCAGCTTACGCCGCCGTGGACAACCATGTGCAGGTACGGTTCACCCAAAATGCTGTGTTTACCCGCATTATGCTAATTTATTTTCTGCCATTTATTAAATTATGTTTTGTTGTGTAGCGCGTTTGGCGACTGCTTTCCCACATGCGCAGATAGTTTCTGTATATGCTAACTTGCATACCGGTACTAGCATTCAGAAAGCTATTCAGCCCATTTCAACTAAGTTACTAACGTTACCTTATTCAACGTTTTCTGGTCCCTACCCACAAGTCGATTGTCTAACGTTAATCTGTTATTAACTATTTAACGTTATATAACAGTGTGTTACAGCACACCACTAGCAGGCGTGTAAGTTAGTTACACAACTGTAACTTGCAGGCTTAAATTAGAAACCGAATCTATCAAAAATGGTTTCGATCGGCTCTGTATGGAAGCTAAATCAAATTTAGGCTACTAATAATGAGATTTCAGTCTGGTCTCTATTAAGAAACTAGGAAGTGCAATCATTTATCTCTTGGGATCTTTAAAAAAAGGTTTTGGATATGCATTTTATTAGGGTCCTAACTCAGGAGTTGAAACAGCCATTATTTCATGTCATGTGAATTCTAATGATCCTTTCCTCTGTGCACTTGTAGAACAACCATGTTGTTGGAGTTGGCAGTGGTTCAACCATCATCTACGCTGTGGACAGATTAGGTGAGGTTTATTATCAGAGCCGGACACGGGTTCATCCTATGTATTTGTTAAGCATAGTCTCTACAGCGAGGAGCCTTAAACGGACAGAGCATCAGTTTGCTTAAAGTAGGGGGTCCTGTCGATCTTCATCCTCACTTTGTGGGTGGTGTTTATTCCAGCGGAGCGGGTCCGGCAGGAGAAACTCAACATTGTGTGCGTCCCGACCTCCTTCCAGGTTGGTTTTGGGGGCACCAATACTTGTATTGGTTGTTGGATAGTTGTGTACTATAATGTCAAACTCAATCGCTGCAGCAATAATGCCCTCAAAGTTGAAGTGTTAAACTAGTGTGTTATACAGTATCTCTACAGTGTGTATATAACATCTTTGAGATTAACCTAGGAGCCTTTTATAACATACAGTTTTAGTTATTTCTAGGCCTTGTTATAGTTCATTTCAAAATAATCACATACATTTTATGAATCACTGCTCTAGATAGTATAGATCTATGATCTATAGACCCACTCCACTCTCCCCATCTGCCTGTCATCCTCCTTCAGGCTCGCCAGCTGATTCTCCAAAATGGCCTGGCACTTTCTGACCTGGACAGGCACCCTGAGGTACAACAGGCCTGTTCACTTTAATATTACAAGATTCCTTGCAGTAAATGTGTCTTTCTAAATGTAGTGTCATCAGAGCTAGCTGTGTAATCTGCTAAAGTGGAGAAAGAGGAATTTCTCAATAGCCAGAGACTAATTTTAGTTTGCAGAAAAGGTTTACCAATGTTAATCCTTTGTAAACGCATGTTAACACACACGTGTTGTTGACATAACTCATTGCATTCACAATATTTATGAAAAACTGGAATAGAAATTCATTTTAAGTCGTTAAAACTGTCAAATCAACTTTGGATCCAAATTGTTTGTGTATCCTCAGGTTGACTTCTCTTCCAATGATAATCTTAATACAAAACAAACATTTACAGCCAATCAGAACCATAGACTGTGCTGATCATTTGTGGACGTCAATACGCCAAATAAACATCCAAAGGAATGCTGTTAGTCTGATCTCTCTCTCTCTCTCTCTCTCTCTCTCTCTCTCTCTCTCTCTCTCTCTCTCTCTCTCTCTCTCTCTCTCAGCTGGACGTGGCCATTGATGGAGCAGATGAAGTGGACAATGCTCTCACACTGATCAAAGGGGGAGGGTGCGTTTGTCCACTTCCTGTGACTCAATGTCTGTCGACACATAACAAGACCACAAAACCCTTGTCTTTTACACAATAATTCTCTCTCTCTCAGGGGCTGTTTGACCCAGGAGAAGATTGTGGCTGGCTGTGCCAAACATTTCATCGTCATCGCTGACTACAGGTGTGTTTGTTTAGTGTCCCCACAAAGGACACTAATGAAAAATGTTTTCTAATGGATAATAGAAATCAGACTGGTTCTGGGGTCAGGTCAGTGATCCAGAGTTTTATGTGAACAAGCTGATAATTGAAGGGCCTATACTCTTTCCTGATTGGTGGGATAGGTGCAGTGATTGGTCACTGATGAGTGATGTCACTAAAATTTGGAAATGCATTTAGTTTCTTCTGAAACGTTATCTACATTCATTTTCAAAGAAATTCTGTGTTTTATGGGAGTGACAGACCACTGACAGTCACGTTGTTTCTATCAGCCACACTGACATTCAATCCAAAACACAACACTTCATTATTTAAATATATGTTCAGTCCACTGAAAACATCCTCTTATATACCACAACTAAAAATGTAACCTCTTACACATTCAAAAAAATGTTTTACCTCTCACACTCACAACTGAAAATGTAACCTCTCACACTCTCAAATGAAAATGTAACCTCTCACACTCACAAGCAATGAGGCTGAAGCATACTATAATATCGCAAATTCACATGAGCAAACAAAGGCAACATTGAAAACAATGTATGCTTATACTTTCTGTTTCCGTCCCAGGAAGTGCTCCAAGGCTCTGGGCCAGAAGTGGAGGAAGGGGGTCCCTATCGAGGTGATACCGATGGCCTACGTTCCCGTGTCCAAGATGATCACCCAGCGCTTTGGAGGCGAGGCTGCTCTGAGGATGGCTGTCAGTAAAGCTGTGAGTAAATGCCTGTTACGGCTATCGAGGGAAGCCGTCTATGTATTTCAATGTTGCTGCTATTTGGATCTACATGTTAATGAGGCTGTGGGGTTCCCGGCTGAGGATTGGCTGATTCCAGGGAAGTTCTGCCTGATTCTGCCTCCCACGTCAGAGATTACCGATTGGAGCGGCACCAAACTTTCCACTGATACACCTTATACCTTGCTATATATTTGTTGTATTAGATTCACTAGGTTTAGGAGTGCTGCGATCCCTGTTTTTGTTTAAACAACAGCTAGAGAGGGTTTTTGGTTCTCCTTTTGTTTATAGTTATTTCCTGTTTGGAAGGGATCTCATTTTGTTATATTCTGTGGTTTGGTTTATGCAGCACCCACTTGCCCAATTTCAGTTCTGACTTCTGTTCATTTACCTCTGTTTAATAAATAACATTTCCACTTTACCAAGTACATTTGGTTTATGTTTATGTCTCCCCCACCCCTAATGAGCGGGGACTTAACAATGCCATCTAACTTTTTTTTTCTGATGTTCATGAAAATAGATGGACAAATGTGGTCTGTGGATTCATATGCTGGTTGTTTTGATGGTTTGGGTATTTGGGGGGGGGGGGGGGTTGTTCTCTTATTCTGCTTTTTAATTCAGATATATTATCTGATAAACATTTAGATATATCTGTTGTACATGAGTACGTTATGCATACCAACTCTGTTTCACGAGAGTTCCCCCTTACAATGACCTTAGGGAAACCTCATTCAGTCACAGTGTATAAGCACTGAGGTCGGTTTCTCTGCTTCCAGGGCCCGGTTGTCACAGACAACTGCAACTTCATCCTGGACTGGAAGTTTGAGCATGCTCAAAACTGGAAGGAGGTGAACACCGCCATCAAGATGATCCCAGGTGGGGAGACTGACTCTCAGTTAGCTTTATTTATAGTAATTTATAACACAGCTTTGTCCCAGAGCTGCCAAGGACACAAGCTAATATTGTCTTGTCCTGCCAGGTGTGGTGGAGACGGGGCTGTTCGTGGGCATGGCGGAGCGCGCCTACTTTGGGATGGAGGACGGAACTGTGCAGGTCCAAGATCCGCCCATCAACTGAGGAGCTCCTTTCTGTGGAATGACCTTACTTCCCCTGTGACCTCACTTCCTCCGCAAGTGTCCTGTGCCTGATTATCACCTCTGTTCATAGACAGAATAATGGGCAAAATCCCTGTTAAATATGGAAGATGATTAGATTCTCTTGACCCTTACTTACCCTCCGAGGTGCTTATCTTATCTTTTTTCGTTCAAGTGCCTGGTGAGTTCAATCAAGTGCGTATCAAAATAGCCTAAAACTTTTTAGTGTTTCCAATTTGTATTTTTCTCGTTCTGCTGGAGGATTCTGTACAACTGTGACTCCTCCTGTCATTTAGGCAGTTCATTTAAGATTTATAGGGAAGTGGGACACAACCGTGGGTGAGAGAGATGCTGGTCCACTGTGATGTGAGCTCAGGGCTACCCCAAGAGTTTGAGGAACTAAATTTGGATTTAATCCATATGTGATTAATTGAATGGCCTCAAATGCTTTGGCATTTATAGTGTTAAAAGTGTGTGTCCCTTGAAATGTTTTGTTTTGCCCAAGAATTGCTAATAAGTCAGCAGGTACCAGTATACAGACATCTGTCCTGGAGGCATTTAGCGGAGAGACCTTCTGTGTACAACATAACACGGTGTTTAGGACACATGGTACATCAACCTCATCAGGAAGACCTCACAAAACATATTCAGTTGACAGTTTTCCCCAGTGTGTAGGGTAAAATGGCATCTTTACGGTTGGGTCTGTAGAGTGAAAGAAGAGAAAAACTATTTGACATTTTCTCCAAATGCCCCGACAGCCTTTCTCACACAGGTTCATTTTGCACCTTTTTTTTTTTGTAAGTGTATCTAGACAATATTAGTTTCACATTTTAAAGGCTCAGCGAAGTTGCACGCTAAACCTGCACCTATGAGATTCTCTTGTTTAAACCACAAACTGTTGAATACACACCATCTGCAAGCCAAAGTTACTAAACCTTTAGCTTTAGGTTTGTGAGACTGGATAGGCTAGTTAGCATCCAAAATAACCTAATTGTAGATGTCTAATAAAATAGCAGAGAAAGCTTGTGAACTTAAATTAACCACTGTGAGGAATTAATTCATCAGATTCCTACAGAAAGTAAATAAATTATTTAGATAACCTCTGTGTAACCAACATTAGCCTGGCAAAAGTCCAGGGTCCACTGTCTTTGATAGCTAAAAGATAACCTTGTCTCAAAAACAGAACAGTGAATGCATGAACTAATCTACAGTGTATATATACAGTTATACAAACTTCCACGCTGTGGTTCTTGTGCCTCTTTTGTGTGGCTTTCGGATGTTTAGCTCTAGCATCTACAAGACATATTTTGCTAGAATTTTAAACTGTGACGCAAAAGCAACTATTTAAGTTAATGGACTGGCAGACTTATTTTAAATGTGAGATGAAAGTCCTGTTTCTTACAATATTTTTTTATCAAAATAAGTTTGCAGTATGATTTCAAACATGAAGAATTTTCTTAAAATATCTTCCTGATATAAACAGTGCCTAATTTTTCATTGTTCCAATATATTGAATCTTTTTTCTACATTATCTCCTGACCTTAAGAGAAAATTAACATTTCTTCTGTTACATGCATGTTGAAAATGAGGCTGTCAGTGTGCCTTAACCTGCCAAGCTTTCATGACGTTGTCATTAATACCAGCTGTAAAATAAAAACATTCATGACTTAGTCAGATGTATATTTTCAGGGAAAGCTGCCCATCTGAAAGATCATCAACATTTTCTTGTGTCATGATTTGGGATTAACAATTGTGTTACAATGCCTTTGTTTCTTTTATATGTTAAGTAAAATCTCAAAACATCAAGGCTCGAGAAATTGTCACCAGTCATCAACAGAATGTTGGCAAGGTTAGTAGGCTGCATTTTTGCGAGGTAACCAGCTTTCATTTGGATATAATTCTACTGTGTTTGAGTGGCTGGTTTGTTTTACAATGACATCCTTTAAGTGACAATATTACCTTATTGTGTCACCCAGTTTAAATATATTGAATATTTATTTCAGGGCATATATTGGTAAAATATTTTTACACCAGCATTTTTATTTTATTTTTTTCAAAAATTGTTTATCGATGTGTCCAAATGTGATATTGTTGTTGATGTACTTCTATGGAATGTGTCAATTAAATACAGGACCAAACCCACATTGACTTTGATTTTCATTGTGTTCTATGTCCTGCAGTTTGGTGGAATATTGATTATCACTCGTTAATACATTTTGTTTAAGTAAATGGTACGCAACACCAAAATAATTTTTTTTTGTGATATTTCAAATTAAATCAAACTCGGACTGATATAAGCAGGGTTACACCTTGCCCACATGGAGGCGCTAGAGGGAAGTTATGGTGGAGCTTGACCGAGGCGAAATTTGGTGGTTCACCCACAATTGGAGATGGCAGATTGAAGATTTAAATAATTTCACTCCGTCCCATGAAATGATGAGTTCAAAAGACTCGTTCACCATGTCGTTGTTTCCCAAACGTCACTAGTCACTCAAGACCTAGATGCCCCGTTCTCGATCAATGAACGAGTCACCCGGCCGAAATGAATATCGATACATGCCTTCTTCCTCGACGTTCAGACTTGAAAAACCATTCCATCCGTTACGCTAGTGAATCGGTCAGTTCTCCCGATGACATGACCCTAAATCTGCCCACAGCCCGCTTAGAAAAGGATATTTGCTAATGTTAGAAATAGATTTTTTTCTTATAAAACTAGGAAAAGACGTGAACAGATATATTTTAAATACCGAATCAGTGCATGGCGGTGAACGAAATCACTTGATTTGCTTAAAAGACTAGTTCATTTTGAACGAATCGTTCTTGATCGAAACATCTCTACCCATAATTCCATTACATTCAATACCAAAAGTTGCAGTAAGAGGGTAACGTTAGGCTACATATACTTTTACTCTAACTAGGTGGTGCAGCTGGTCGTCTGCCGATCGAAAAGTCGCTGATTCGATGCCCGCCTTCTCGTGTATTGAGAATTTAACCGATTTACACTCGTGACAGGTAGGAACAGGAAACGCTGCTGTTTTACAGCCACGTTGATGTTTTGCTGTCGGTTCCCCTCCACGCGTTTGGCAACTACACATGACTGACAGCTCAAAGCCAAATCAGCTGCATCGAATCCGTCAGCAGGGACGCCAACCAACGAATGGTAGAGTGTTACCTCGACAATGGGTTTACATTGGACGGACGACGACACATTTGGCCAATCAGATCGTGCACATGAGAAACGCCATCGGGGAATTTTTTGCGTCACCCTCTGCTTCAAGTGCACTTGCACAGGCGTTGTTCTGACCGACAGCACGGTTATCCAATAGAAACCAGTGTTTGGGGAGGCGGGCCCGCAGCGTACTTCCAGGTTGAATGGCAGGAATCTAACGCAATCGCATTTTGCTTAGTGTGCTGCTTGGTGTGACAGACGGGATGGAATGCAATCAGATGTCTTCACATAATTATTTTAGGACCGTAATGATTTTGATGTCCAATCCCGGTGTAGAAACGAGGCGGGTCTAAGCGTTACCAAGGCAAGTCTGGAGTGAAGTATAAAGGGAATAACATGGTGTCCCAGTGGCTGTTTATGTTTACCTGAAGAATAGGTTAGCTAGGGCGTCGTGCACGACTAGACAGGGGTTTGAATTGGCGTTAAACTATTTTTATACGTGTGGTTGATTGGTTAGATTTACAAAGCCTTTGGCATGTAAATCGCATATTCACTAATGTGCCAGTCTTCCAAATGGAAAGGGGGTTTCACTTTGGAAACGTGAGCATTTCAATGGTGCTCCTGCTGTTGGTGAAAGCGTTGATCGGGACATCCCAGACCCAGGGCTCCGCTATCTGGAGGGAGCCGCCCGCCGCAGCTTTGGCCTCAGACCTGTCCGAGGAAGATGGTGCAGGAGTCATGCAGCGCGGCTTGGAAAATATCGGCGCTCCGGTGACCGGAGACGTTACCGTGGAGGACGATGAGACCGGGGCGACGGGGGAGGGCGAGGAGTCGTATGGGGACAGCGGTGGAAACATCAGAGCCTCCAGGTAACTAAACTCACTGGTTTACTGCTGGCCGGTATCGTGCACAGTCGCGGCACATGTCCGGGCAAAGCGCGTTAAAGCGCATCAGAAGTTTTACAAGAACAAGGGCTTTACGCACGACTGACCACCGAAAAAGCGACTTACTAAAGTTTTCGCACTGAAACATGATCGATTCATCGCGTTGGTTATGTTGTTGTCTTACAACCTATAAGTATTAGATAATTAATTTACAATAGCTGAATTGCCAGGTTGCAGTTGTGTTGGTCTGTGGTTGCATTGCATCACAGACTTGATCTGTGCCCTAGCTGTCAGGACAGCTGGGCTCCTGCATATAAACCGCATGTAAGCACTAGAATTGGGTTTAATGTACTCGTGTTAAAACGAACACGCTGCTGTGAAATCTGCTCACACAAAGACTGACAATAGCATTGAATCGAAACCCTAAAGTTAAGAGTAATATTTGTCAAGCCATGTGACCTGACTGTGGAAGTGAATTCTATGCGGTTACACACCCGTGTAAATGTTGACGATTTCATGGGTAGGGTAGGCTATATGGGCATGTCAAAGAAGTTTCGGGTTACTTGTAGAACGATGCAGTTATTTGCTTTTCCACATTCTACCCAGCGGTGAGATTACAGCGAAGGTTGTACACAATCTCCTGTAAATAAACGGAGCGTGTTAAACGTTTGTGTTTACAAGTTTGATGACAACAGTCATTGCATTACTGTCAGCAGTAATATCGCAATGAAAATGTATATAAATTATAGTTACTTATAATTGTTGAACATTGTAAAGAAATGTTCCGGATAGTAATCACACATACACACAAATAAAAAACCTAGCATTTTTTACCTCACATCCTGAGATCATACCTAAATATCCCTTAATCAAGATATCATAAACTAGAAAGAGAATAGCAGGTAAATAGTTTAGCTTTAGTTTTTTACCCTAAACCTATACTTTATCCAAAACAATAGTTGGTGTCATCAACAACTACTGTAACCGCTGTAATGTCGAAAGAATGAAGGTGAGCTGTGAAGTGGTGAATGTGTATTTAATACCATTTAATTCACTGGATTAGTTGGAATAGGAATTACGAGATGGTTATTTTATATATAAACTGTTTCTTTCTTGATTTTCCTTTCTATATACATCAATACTGTACATACAATTATATATACCGTGACAGGTTCTGTGCATGTCGCCCACCCCTGCAAGACACATATTCAACAACAGGAATTCGTTTTAATAATATCTGCCTGCTCTCAATCTCTTCTTATGAGTCCGATACAGGATTTGATGCAGTGAAGAGCACATTGGTTCATTCTTCCTTGATAAACAGTGTTGTTGATGCCTACAATAGGAGGTTGGCACAATTTAGCACAGTGTATTTTGGTGAGAGAGTGCTCCTCACGGGCAGAGCTGGGAGCTGTCTATAGTGTTTTGACACATACACTAGTTTTGTATTTTTCAGATATTGTGCAGATTCAAAAATGATACAAGCCTGAGGCTGAAATCACATTTTTCCACACTGTTGACGTTCGTTCGTAAAATTGTCTTGCCTTTCTATTGTAGAGACTTAAAAAAAGAAGCATTTCCTTAAATCTGAAGACACAAAATTACTGGTACCTTGTGTACACGATACTTATATTTATCTGGTTAGTTGTTGTTTGTTGTTCTGACTGCTGTTGAACTGCCATTTACACTAGTTTAGCTGAAATACACCCTACAAGTCTAGGGATTTTTGTGGTGGACAAAGCTGAAATCACATTCATTTGAAAGCATACTGTCCAATATGATTTGCCCATGTATCTTAAATGTAATTTTACTATAATAATTTAATTGAAATTCTTTGATTTGCATTAACATTTAACCAAGTTTCCAAGTTAATAACTTACACTGACAAATAAATAATCACTATAAATTCTACGACACAAACTTCTCATAACCCAGACAATACCGAAGAGATTTCCTCCTGTCGTCTCAAAACCTTGCAATCTGCACTTTATTTAAGCACTTCGGAATTAGCAATTATTTACGGTTTGAAGACTGTAAACTTAAAGTGTGAATGATAACTTTGTTTAT
>JAOEHI010001652.1:0-12408 GCA_025447815.1 Percopsis transmontana
ATATACAATAACATTTTCAATGCCAAGATAGCTTATTATTTACCCGCGACAGTCTCTCAATGATCTTTTGTAATTGGTCCAGACTTCACATATGATGTAGTCTAAATAAATCTCATCTTTTACCCTTTAAGAAAAGGAAACCTTTTTCGGTCAATATTGTGTATTTATGTTAATTTCAATAATAAAAAATAAGTTAAGAAAACATATGTTCTCCCAATCATTTAGGATGGCCCACTTGTAGAAGTCATCGCTAGATGACCTCAAAATCACGCAATCACGTTTTATGAATACATTTCCCGATACGTTAATGCTTGTTTATATATTAATTTAGTAATTCATTAAGGTCATTTTGGCAACACCTACAGTAACTCGGTGGTAAGTGATCAATTGAAAACTAACAGCTATTGACAACACATCACTAAGAGGGCGTTTACAGTATACTCTTTTGCCTATCAATAGTGAACAAACCACTGCAAATGGGCTAAATGATCATTGTCATAACCTATTCAGTGATAAATGGTGGAAAAATAGCCTATGCTGACGAATCAGAAATCTTTTATTTTTTCCCCAGACAGAAAAACTAGTCAACAGTAGGCTATATTGTAGATTATTGCAGTCAGATCATGTTAAAATATAAATTTGTTTAAAAAACACAAAAAATACTTTAAAGGCGGCAAGACAACAACACACTGGGTCATCCTCCTTCCCACATAAAAGAGATGAAGATGAGTGGCCTTACCATCCTCTTTCATGAGCACTTCCTTCTGGCACATGTCCTGCACGTTGACCGTACAGTTGACGATGAATTCAGGTGTGGAGCAGTCGTTGTGTGTCATCTCCTCACACTGGTAACACTGGATCTGCAGAGTCAGTCCTGAAACACACACACACACGCACACCACAGTTATTTGATCATCTGTATGATCTATCTCTTTAATCTAGGCTATACCGATGTATAAAACCCCTCATTTATGGTTTTGTATGTCATTTGAACTGCCATGCTATTGTTAATTGGATTCTAATGATGGAAATGAACTGATATGACTAAAAACGCACAATTGGCCCACATTCAAATTTATCATTCCAGTGTTTCGGAACACTATGTAGGCTGCTCTAGGTAATTGGATGTCACTTTTACATCTCTTTGGTGATTCGAGCTTGATGGGTCATGTCTCGAAAGCATTTTACCCGATACAAGGTAGCCTATTGTTACTGAATCGATTTAATTGGTTAAAATGTCTTTCTATTTTGGCTCTATTAGCCTACGATTTATGCCTATTACCTAAAAACCTAAAAGTATATTTAGGCTACAAAACATTAAACAATGAACAACGATTAAAAGAGAAAAATGTCTATTAAAATCAGAAATGTCTATGCGATCGTCAAAACATTATTCTCCTAAATCTATCTCAAATTTTGAAATGTATACGCTACTGTAGGCTAGCTATAATTTATAATATATAGCCTACAGGATCTTTTGCTACAACTTTAAGTCGCATTCAACAGAGTCCCTGAAATTGTATTCTGTATTTCAGCAGCCAGGACCTAAGCCTAAACACACACAAAAAAAAACTCGATACCAGATCGATTATTTTAAAAAAGGGCGCAGTCTACAAATCATCATAAAACAATTATCTGCAGTAAAATGAAATGCACTTGTTTCGGCTATGAATGGCCTAATGTTAAATGAATCCAAACATTCTTTGGACAGTTTATAATCACCAGTCCGAAGCAATTGTTTTGGCTCAGAGAGACATCCTATTAAAACAGTCTCAATTAAAACTTAAGACACCGGGGAGCGCACTGTTAAATTCAAGAGAAAAAAACCTACCCGAGTTGAAACAGAAAAGAAGCAAAGTTGCCACAGTAAACGGCCGCATCATCATCCTCTGCCTGGAAAGAAGCACGACAGTTGAATTGGCGGAGAGTTTAATGTCCGGGAAAAACGGCGGTGGCGTCCAGGTCCAGCAGACATGATAGAGATGACATGGTGGTCCTCAGCCGCTATGGGAGGCTGCCTGCACCTGCACGCCAGCCTATTCTTGCAGGTCAGCCGCGCAGCTTCACCACGTGACCGTCGGCTCCGCGGGAAAACGTCAGTGGAAACGGTAGGATATTTCACATAGCACGGATCATTTCTCAGATAAAATCATGGGCCATTCACTCTCACATGGTCGACATTACCATTCTAGGTTAATTAATCTCATCTGTTAAACTGTAACCCTCTGATAGATGAGGCAAAATGCTATTTCACCTTTCCTTAATGCTCACCTGGACTGGATGGCTAGCGTACTAGACTAGACTAGACTATTGTCCATCTGGAGACCTAACTGAGTTGAAAAATCCCATACACAATGTATACATGCACTGATAGGCTACACGATGACAAAGGAAATCCATCTTGATTCAGATGAAAAGCCTGCTCTATCAAATTTGTAGAAAACCAGAGATAGTTTAGTTTATGGAGAGCTGACCCAAACTACAGTAGCCACGGGGGTGTCCCTTTAAACAGACCATCAAATGAGAATCTAAAGAGTTGGGTGAATTCATGGTGGTTTGAGGTGGTCAGACTGCATGTCTGCCTCTATAGCTACAGTGATTGTATTGTATTGTAAACCTTTATTTACCCAGGGAAAGCTCTTGAGATTAAAAAACTTTGTCAACAGTGTCCCGTCCACAATAGAATGTGGAGTGATAAAAGTTCTGTGGCGCAAAAAACATTTTTAAACAGCTTTTTAAAAGCTAATAACATTGTCTGTGATAGCCTGCCTAGGGAACACCTCAGTACTCTTTCACACATTCAAAAGATGGATTAGCCTTTTCAGAGCTGCACAGTGTGGTCTATAATATAGGACTGGAACCTGGGTCTGCAATTTCCACTGAACTCTGCCTTATAACAGCAGCAGAGACCTGACACCTTCGCAACCTGTTCTTTCCAGACTCCAAACTAATTTGTACTGTAGCTATACGGCTGGCTACACCTGCCAGCATGCTGCAGCAGAGGAGTGGATTACAGTGTAGAAGAAGAACCAAGATGAGGATGGAACTGTCTGACTGACAATGAAAGGAGGAACACGTTATGCCTTGCCACTGACTAGATGGAAGATAATCACTTTTATCTCCAGAAGTTTCCTTTTAACAGTTACACTATGTTTGGTTTGACGTCGATAATTGCAAGACTTAGCCTTGTGTCTGGAGGAGAGACAGTCTGCAGAGCTATAGTCAGATTATTAACACAGACCTCACCTCAGTACTCTAAAGAAGTTATAGTTATAGTTAGTCATTTTCCAAGTACTGCTACTATGTGAATAGTATTATCTTAAACACAATATATTGCCACAAAATCCAACCAGGAGATCAGAACAGCTTGTCAAAAATGTTCTATCTATGATCCTACGGGTAGATGTTTTTATATATACTCAATTCATAAATGACACAAAACTTAGTTTTATTTTTGTAAACAGCTGCTGAACTGTCTATCAAAGCAGAGCCATTACGTGCAAGAGTCTTGGACAAAAACAGTATTATGCGACAGCTGTCCTGACCTACGGTTAAATAAACCTTCATACTTCCAGAGACGTTTGTTTACTCCCACGTCTATTATCAGAGAATTGCACTGCTGTTATCAGCAACAGAATCGTGTTGTGCTTCAGATCTGTAAAGCTGCCCGCTTACTATTTGGCCAAATACTGTAGACTAACCTTCACAGATCTGACCTGGCAGATGGCTTAGTGGATAGAGAGACAGCCTCAGATTTAATCACCACAAAAGTGGACATGTCCATTAACAATCTCTTCATCTGCGGAAGTGTCCTTGACCAAATCACCTAGCAAATCAAGTAACGTGCATCACTTTTACCTTTCTTCTTGAAACAATTTTAAAGTGAACCTTAACAAGCCTGTATTAGCTAGTTCCGCTGAGAGAGTTTGAGTGCTGTCTTCCAGCACAGCAGTTCTGGCTAACAAACAGATCAGGGTCTATCCCTGTCATGGAAAATGCATTTAAAATGTTCAGCAACTTTGAGCAAGACACTGACCCTGTTCAATCAAACCCTGTGCAAAAAATACCTAAAAATTGCAAATCACCATAGTGAATTCACACTCTAGGCTCCAGTCAGCCCAGTTTGAGTTTTCATGGGTGACTGGTTTCCAGTGTCGTGATAGTCTATGACAGTGTGTCTGCTGAGAGGGGTTTCACTTCAGGAGAGGTCAGAGAATAGGGGAATAGAAGCAGACCAGATGGCCTGAGAGCACAGACATCCAAATGGCTCTCCTGGCCAGAGGAAGTAAAAGCAACACAGTGCTGTCGTGTTGTTATTCTGTATCCGTCTTTCTGTTTTGGTGGGAAACGATTCAAGATTTTAGAAACAGTTTGTGTAAAGGCACTTGCTGTGAAAATTGACAGTGTCAAAAATTGATCAGTGTCATCGTGAAAGTATACACATTCATTGCTTAATTGCAGTTTGTGTCCAGATTTTCTGGGAGTTCTATAAGGTACCCTGAAATTAATTAAAGATACAAGACAGGAAAAAATGTAAGAAAGTTAGGCAATTATATAAAATGTTTTTCTTTAAAGTAAAAATAATTATAATCATACACCATTAACCATACACACTATGATAATAACAAATTGTCTGTTTTTTGGCTGTAGCTATAAATAGCCATGGAATAAATTAAGAGACCACTGCCCATTTAAAAAAATATAATATATATATACAATTACATTTATGTTTAATACATTTATATTTATATATTTTTTAATCATTTAATATATACTCTTTTACATTTTTGATATTTATATTTATATTATAATATTTACAAGAATATGCAGTGGTCTCTTAATTTTTCCATGGTTGTATATACCTGCAAGCAGGAAAACCAAAAGTCAAGACTATAAAGATGTTATAGCTCTTACCAGCATAAATTACACTAGGCCTACATTATAACATTTATTACAGCAAAACTACTTATAAAGAGTCAACTGAAAATATTAAAAATGAGAGGCAGATGCATCTTAATTGTTGCATAAGTAGTGAAATTGTTTTATTTTTTCTTTCCTCTTTCACAAAAATCAAATATCATCAATATACATTTATTAACTCATACCACTAGGGATAATGTCATACACGAATATCACTGGTCAGATTGGGGGAAAAATAAACACTGCAAAGGAATTAATAGTGAACAACATTACTCTATGTGCAAGAACGGTAAGGTACACATTATCTGTGCTTAGTAGAAATACTGGGTATTAATACATTAGAGTAAATGCTAGAAAAATATTCACAATATTCTTTTGAAAGTGACACCCGTCATATTATGAATAATATCAAAACAAAGACTTCATGCTCCATCTACCCGTATCAAAATAACAGACCTGATGTGGCTCAGACCTGTTATCGTACCCCGTAGAGACCCTGTTACTGTACATCATCTGGTAGACATGTGGTGGTACAGTATTGCCATAAACACTAGTGCACACATACATGCATTATGTTTGACAGATGAATGCAGCAAGTGATCAAGACGAAAGATCAATACCATCAAAAGGACAGATTATGTCCAACAAGAGTGTGCAAGATTACTGTGTATTACTACTGTGTACCACAAGTAGAAAACCAGGTTCAGTTAGTAGAAGTACTAACCAGTGCAAGTACTAACCACGCATCGGCTCCAGTAGAAGTACTAATCATGTATCCGTTACAGTAGAAGTACTAGCCACGTATCTGCTCCAGTAGAAGTACTACTCATATACATAATTTTCAGCAGATATGCAGGTATACTACAACATTAAATAAGTCCTTATTATTAATATTAGTTATGATTAGGAGTGGGAAATCACCCCTATTCTCTGAACCTGTTTTTCCACAGCTGCTGTGTACTAATGCTTCATAGTGCAGTTTGTTAATGAATTGTAAACCACCTAGTACATCAAAAAGAATATGGCTATAGTTTTCATGGCAAATTCCATATGCAGATTAAGTGGAGTCATTCAGTGTGATTAGTCGAGAGCAATGTTTGGCAACCTATTTTGGCAAATATTTACATGTAAAAGGCAGGGAACTGACAAGGCTGGGGACAACAAAACCTCTCATAGCAGCTAAAATAGTCTGGATGTCAGGATATGATCATAATAACACCAAAAACATTATATATAAAGAACACAGCATACATACAGTACAGTAATATACTGTTGATCAACCATGATGCAATACTTTACAGCCAGAGACATTAAGAGTTGAAATAACACTGGTGCCGGGGACGGCGTGAAATATGCTTCTTTTTTTTTTCAGTGAACGTGTACGGCTGAGGTCAAACTAATTCATATCCACAGCATCTATCAAGTTTATCAGAGACTACAAATGTTTTCTCCCTGAGCTAGCATAGCATGTCCACAAAGTGCCTACTGCAGATGACAGATAACTAAGGTTACATGCAACATACTCACTGTGTTTTCTTGATGTCATTACTGTGGAATATGTTACAGCAAAGCTAGTGCATTTTGAATGAAATATATGAGTTCATATTCATGAATATGAAGTATATTTTTTTCTTAAATCTTGAGTCCTCACAAAGTAAAAGTTGACATGGCAAGTAGAACTCACTATAGATTAATTCTGACAAACTTTTATAAAAAAAAAATATTGATATCAGATTAGTATGACATGATGCTGAAGTGATATTTTCAGATGAAAGCACACCAAGTAACTCCTACTGAAGTGTTTTATAGGATGAATAAAGAAAGAAAGTTTTGATTATCACCTCTCAAAGATGGTCGCATGCATGTTCTTATTAACATTGCGACAATAAATCAATGTTGCCAATGTACTTAAATAGACAGCAACAGATCTAAAGATTAACAATCGGAGGCTAGTTCTGTACATCAAAACAACTTGTTTTTTTTGTTCTCAGGATGGCTAAAGTAGATTGTAAACCTGGAATAGTAAGGTTCACCCTGACATTTGAGTCCTGTAAGGGTTAAATATTCTAGTGCTACTGCCATCTCGTCAAATGAATAAATTCAAATAAATGGGCAAATCAATTATAAATGTAGCACATTCTGCTAACAATGAGAATCTGAAATATAGTACCATCGACACAGCCAGGGTATTCGGTTCGATTTCGTCTTCAGTGATTTTTGCATGTCTGTTCGATCCCCTACAGGTTGGGATAAATGAACAATCTAACTGTGAAGTTAGACTCTACCACTCGTAGAACCTCCACAAGACTATGAGGGCAGAGAAAATGGCTCGACTCTCAGGAGAACTGTCAACCAGATAGAACTTTAATATTCCAGGTTGAAGAGTCCCAGACAGACACAGTCCAGACCTTTGGAGATCCTTCTAGCCTCCTACTGACAGCTGGCTGCTTGGTTCAGTTCATTCCCTTCTGGAAGAAAAAGAGAAAAGTAGAGAATGTTAAAAAACTGTGTTGAGGACTGTCATCTGTCGTCACAATGTAATACAAAATGAAACGAGTGTGAGTTAACACCCTGGCAACTAACTAGCTAGTCATTCCAATTTACGCAGTAGGGCGCAGCACAGTCGCCATTGAACAATACAATAAATGCTTATGTTGCTACAGTTGTGTTTTATCCGTGAATCACTTAAACAACTAGCTCTTACAGTTAGCAAGCTGAAGCCTTGTCACCTCTTTCTGTTGGCTCGGAGTGGCTCTTGGCTTTGATTTAATGTAGGTCAGCTTCTTTGGTTCTATCCTACCTAAACATGGAAATATAACAAACGGTGTAAAACACAGAATTCTCCCCAGATAACTATTTTTTAATTTTCTGAAGGCAGTGAATTAGAGTGGCACTGACAGGCTGACATCTCCCCCCTTCAAACAACAAACACATAACTTTAAATGACAGTTAAACTCAGCAGTCATAATATGAAAACTAATATAACATCCATGAAAGAATGAAGCTGCAGACTTCATTTATGACAAGACAAGGAACACAATCTGTTTGGTATTTATTTTTTGTTTAAATTCTATTTACACACATTTGCGAATACAGGTTAGGTAGAGCAGGGATTTCCTGATGTAATTAGTGAAATTAGTGACTGTTTAATGTTTGAGGCGTTGATCAGATGTTTCTGATCTACCTGCCAAATATTACAAAATGGAAATAACTGACTGATCAAGATGACTTATTAGAGATAATTAGCCAATCCCTAATGAAGAGATTTAATAATTTTTGAAAGTGTGCTACAGTCTGTTGAAAACTATGAATTTGAGAATTCCAATTTTTTTTACATTCCAATCCTGTGGGTGATACATGATCGATGATCGTTGTTGTGGACTTGCATGACTATGAGTGAAATATGAAATATGCATATAATATCCTCCATGGTGGTTTCCCCTTGGGGGCTTCACAGTGACTTGTTGATATTTATTTCTAAGCTTATCTAATATACACCTTCCCTCTCATAAATAAATGTTTCTTCAGTGGGAGCTGTTACAGTTGGTATACAGATCAGATCAAGTTACATTAAAAATGCTAGTGCCTTGATGCTAGCGTTACAGTAGCTGTCATGACACTCCAACATCACTGCTGCGTTTGGGACTGAATTTGCATTAGTCTACGTGGTTATTTTTATACTTCGCTGGCATCCTAGTGGCTTTAAAATCACAGAACAAATAAGACAGCATTTTGCTTCAGGGAACAAGCTGACAATAGTTATGTAGGGTGTTTTACATTCATATGAAACAAGGTATTGTTCCTGTGTCCTTGAATAAGTCTTACAAAAAGGTTTGTCATGGGAATAGTGAGTATTACTGAAAGGATCTACATAGTGTAAAGTCAGTATTGGGCTGTTCTAAAGCCTAAGCAACATACTGTATATCCACAATTAGAAATATAAGTTGACACTATTTCATTTATTTAAGGTTAAATGTGCACCAGCAACAGGAAAATGCAATGAATACACAAAGAAGAAATGGATTTAAATAATTGTATATGGTCTACAACTCCAGCCTGAACTCTAGGGATGAAATGATAAACCCCAGACTGGCCCCAGTTAAATTATGAAAATTCAAAATTCATAAAAACATTCAATATTAATTTTTGAGACTCATGACCTAAAGGTGTAGACCCAAACCGCTACATAACTGATCAAAATAAAATGAAGCATCTATGGACTGTGTGGGCCAATAGAGCTAATCCTTTCAATTCTGCCTGTCCTCTCCTGTGAACCAACCAGTGCTCTGTGATGCTGATGTAACTGTTTTAGCAATGGCACACCTAGATAATAAGACATGTAGCAGGCTGAATTATTGTATTACCTCAGCCGGTAATAAACAACAGAGAGACTAATTATTAACTACAAGTTACAAGTTAGTCATTTAGCAGGCGCTTTTATCCAAAGCGACAATGACCACTAGACCACTAGACTACCCTTACCCCCACACTAACTAGTCACCATGTGTGTCACTGGGGCTGGCCAGTGTTTACCTGGGGCCAGTCTGGGTAACTTGCTCTGTGTATCACACATACTGGTCTCACTGGGACCAGACTGGGGTTGGATGGAGTGCAGGAAGGCCACGGCAGGAAAAGGCACTGACTGGGTCATGGAACAGTCAGACAGGGAGTTGGGAACGCCGGAACGCCCGTGGTCCTTCGAGCCCAAGGGAATTTTCCAACGGGGTAACGGGTTGGGAGAGACGTCCTCGCTGGAGGACCCGGCGGCACTGGGGGGGCTTAGGGACGGGTCTGGGGTGGACGCGGACTTGGGGAGGAGATGCAGAATGGAGGAGAAAAAGGAACAGGATTCAGGGAGAGGGATGGTCCCGATACCACTGTCCAACGTTCGTGTCTTGCAGCCGGAGCCTGCGGCAACAAGAGACATACGGGGGACACTGGGATGACAAACAGACAAACTGTCGGCTGCATGGCTGGAGGGAGGATAAAGGCTGTTCTCTGAATACCTACAATAATACCATAAATATTATACCTATACACCAATAGGCCTACTGTAAATACCGTAAACACCTACACGAGTATAGCAATAAAAGTCAATACCTACAATAACACTGTAAATAAAATCAAAAAGAGTCAATAAAAAACCTACAATAATAATGTAAATACCTAAAAATTTGGCAATGCTGTAAATACTGTACTTACATTAATACTGTAAATACCTAGAGTAGTATGTCAATACTGCAAAAACCTACAATAATAACGTAAACACTGTAAATACCTTTACGAATATGGCAATGCTGTAAATACCTACAAGAGTATGTCAATAACGTAAACACCTACGATAATATATCAACAATACTGGACAGTATATGTGGCTTTTTTAAGCTTTGAGCTGAAGATAGCTTTGTATAGTCTACAATTTGTCCTGTGACTGTTGTATTTGGCGATTCTGACAGATACAAATGATGACTTGAGAGACAAATCTCATCAATTCGGAGCTTTTCCATTTACTCTGTGGCGCGGTTGCATCGTTTCCCTGCAGTCCGACCTGTGCTGCTACTGTATGTTGCATGAGGGAGCTCACAGCAGCTGCCACAAGCAGTCCTCCAGGAAATTTCAAAGCATTCATGCAACAGATGGTCTATTTTCCCCATTCATGATTGAGGGAATGTTCCAAGCGAACAAACAGTAGTTCAGTAGTTCAGTAGAATCTAATTGGTGTGTAGCTGTGAGCTGTGGCTAATAATTCTTGGCTAATTATGGTATAATGCCAGCACAGAGAATTATTTAGGCTAGAGAAAAAGGTGCCCAGAATCTGTCGGAGGTTATGAACATCATGGGGTGTGTGAAAGGTGATGTGCTGGTGATTTTATGAATATGAAACACATATGTATTGAAATTCAAACACACTACCAAGGCAGTGTATTAATTTCAATATTATGATACACCTGAAAAAGAGACATGTATGTTGTCTGCATTACGTTTAAGTTCAATGTTTAAAACTTAATGATACATCATACAGTAAAAGTTCACATTTCTTCATCTTTATGCGATCTTGTAATACAAAATGATAATAATTTGCCAATATTATACAGCTAGCGCTAATCCAGTTAATGGCTTATTCAAAACTGATCAAATTCATTTAAAATATCTATTTTTTTTGTAATGCTTTAAAGTACAGTTAGAAATTGCAGGGTAAAACAAGTAAAATTATAAACTGTAGTAATTAACTCGTAATTATCCAGTAATATACTGTAACAGTAACATTAGGTACCTTTTCATACACAGAGCATAAACCCTCATATCCTCTATCTTGGTGTAACAGATGGTACACAGGCAGGTCATCTAGTACTATAGGACTTTGTATTGTCTGAATTATATACTGGTGTATTACTGGTAAATTGCGTGTAAATTTCATTTAACGTGAATTGCATTAAATCTCTGGAAACCACAATTTAGACAAGACACTGAAGGGGGTCTATCGATTCCATAGGTCTAAAGGTAGAACGTAACAAGAACAACTATGACACAACCTTCGCTGGAAACACAGAAGTATAGAGAATTGAGAGACTTCATCGCTCCTAAAAACCTTTTACACCCAATGTGAGGATGATGGTTCCCTGTGTTCCTCTTAATGACCCCCGAAATAAATTAATAAATTCTGTCTAATAAACTACTGTGTTTACCCAATATACATTACAGATCTTATTTTCTTGGTTTAAAAATGCATCTTGTATGCATGTGTATGAGAATAATAAAGTTTGTTTATCAATCACATCACCTTCAACAACCCAGGTCTTCATGACAGGTATGTCATTCAGTGCAGGTTTGGCATTCCTCTTAAAACACCGCAATTGAGCATGCAATTAAAAAAAGACCAACTGCCAGCCCTGTGCAAAGAATTACCAGATATCCTTTTTTAAGTAGCATAAATCTGCTGTATATATCATAACCATAAAATGTACTGCCAGTGACTGAAGCTCCTAATCAGAACAGAAAATAATTAAATTAATTTCGCAATGGCAGCTTGCACTAAGCTATGCTTAGATGGCACTGTGCTGAAATGTTAACAAGGAGAGCAACCCTTAAAGTCAATATGAATTTTATTCATTTCTATCACTGCAGGCTATTCTGTATTGTACAGTCAAACTGTCATGGAGATTAAATTATACATGCAGTATATTTTAATAGAAACATGACCCAGAGGTAAGTTTACATGCCCAATTTAAAAAGACATTCGTCAAGCCTCAGTAGAGGGTGACGAGTTACAAGTGGAGCTAGTTTTACAACTCCATCGACAGTCCAATGATACAGACGTGGATGTTACAAAAGAGTTAACACCTCCTAAGTTTGAGTGGCTACCGAGGGAGGGATAAAGAGAGAGAGAGAGAAAGAGAGAGAGAGAGAGAGAGAGAGAGAGAGAGAGAGAGAGAGAGACAGAATCAGATCATACCTGACACAGGCTCCTGGCTGGGGCTCTTTGCTCAA
>JAOEHI010001653.1:0-12407 GCA_025447815.1 Percopsis transmontana
AGAGAGAGAGAGCGAGAGAGAGAGAGAGAGAGAGAGAGAGAGAGAGAGAGAGAGAGAGAGAGAGAGAGAGAGAGAGATTTGGAGCTTTATGGCGAGAAATCACATGGTGTTAGTGAGCAACACAGCAGCGTATGAAGATAAGAGCTTCAAAAGCAAGAAACTGGGGACACCTTATCTTCTGCGTGGGCTTGTTGGAGGCTGTGGGAACAGGCTAGGGTGGTCTGAAATGCAGTCATTTCCCTACTGTGAGACAAAATAATGCAGCTTTGTCAGGGATTAACAAGGGGTCACTGTACACTGTAGGGAATCGTCCCTACAGTGATTGCCGATACCATATGTATTGCAATTCTATAGATATTGTGATACAATATTGCGATTTTGTTTGAGGAAACGTAGTGTTTCCATAAATTGGCTCTGAAATGAGTTCGGGTTCTACACATCCGTCTGCCATTGTTGTTTTTTTTATGACCTAACAGAACAGAATGTAGTTGATGCGACTGGACAATTCCATTAATTCACTCCCACTAAGATTACATTGACAGGCATAGGCCACAAATGTAGCTGGTTATTTTGTCATTAATGATGTTTTAATTGGGCTAAAATTATCTTTCACTTGCCCCCTCAAAAATCCACTTGTCCCTGACGAGCGGGCAAGCGTTAATGTCAAGCTCTGGTTATATAGAGTTATATAGTCAAATTGTGTTACACACACACACACACACACACAGCTTCCAGTTAGTAAACTATGTGTGACTTTGTGTATCCGTGTGTGTGTGTCGGCCCTGTGGTATTGTGGCAACGCCTGTGCTAAGCATTTATGAGCTAATTAAGGTGTGACCAGGGCTGGAGAGCTGGTGATAAGGCCTGTCTCCAGCCCTCTAATTAACGTTGCACGCTCTGCTGTGCTTTTAGTTACTTACACAGGTTACAGTTTTACCTCTCAGATTGTGCCACTTTGAAAGGGAATTAATGGGTGGTAAAAGCTAAACAAGATATGGAAAGGAAAATATACTGTTGGAATAGTCTGAAAACAAACTATTCTGGAATAGGCTAAAAACTAGAGTATTTAGTAACAGACCAGCCGCCAATTTCTGTAATGAGGACAAGGACATGCAGTGTTCTCTGAGGCTCATTCCCTTTATTCTGTCAGACTCTTTTCTGGGTCTCTGTACATCTCTCTCTCCAAAAGTAGGTTACACTACTGCCGTCAGTGTTTTGAAGGATGACAATAGCCCCACACGTACTGGTTTTGCAACTAGGCAGTCTTTTTAGTGTGTGTGTAGGTGGACAGTGAGTTTTTCTGCAAGTCTGTCTTCATCTCCATATGTTCCCTGTGGATGTTGATCTCACTTCACCCCTCATTCCGTCTTCATCTTTCATTGTTATAACAAGATATACAGTCTATACTGTATATTTACAAGTTGTGTGTATATTAGACCGGGAGAGTGAAACACAGAGATAGATGACAGGATGGCCAGAGACTGGAGAACTGGATAAACTTCCAGGGAAAAGAACAGTTTGCAGTGCTGAAAGTAACAGCGAGTTACTGTATTGAGGAAGCCAGAGGACAGTATTTAGGCTGATTTCTTGGAAATATGACTCGCTTGGAACAGGCCCAATGTAGAGCCTGACTGTGTGTGTGTGTGTGTGTGTGTGTGTGTGTGTGTGGGGGGGGGGGGGCTAGGCTGTGCAGTGAGCCAAAGCACACCCACCCACATCTAGGTTTGGGTACCGAAATCTGTACTTTTAAGGGTACCGACTAAATCACATCTGTTACAAGTATCGATTTATTTAAAATCAATTGATGCCAAATTTCGGTAGCTGAGAGCGCATCTGGGTGAGAGAGTAGAGAGAAAGAGAGAGAGCGACTACGTCACCCCTGCAGCTTGTTCAATGTTCGACACAGTCAGGGCAATGGCGAGCCGAAAGCCGTGGTTACACTTTTCAATGTCGATTTTATCTGTTGTGCTCGCGCATTGGAGGTTTGTGGTTGTAAGTGATGATTTGAAAATGTGTAATTTCATTTCAAATGTCAAATTCACTATACTTTGCAAAACATTTGCGACTATTTTTATTTTTCTTAAACATCATGACATAAGCTTGCAAAATTAATTTACGCATTTGTGAATCTTCACTTGCGAGCACAAACCTCAATTTACGGGGCAGGATAGTCTAGTGGTCTGGGTGTTGTAATCCCAGCCAGAAGATAGTGAGTTCGAGCCCCAGAGTTGGCCTACCTGTAACCCCTATGATCCCATCACCCTTAGCACAATAAAGCAGGCCATGTGCAAGTGAAAGAGATTAAACACACACACACACACACACACACACACACACACACACACACACACGTACGCGCAAAGGTCAGTTTAATAGGTTTGCACATCTATATTTTAGCATGCATAGCTGTGCATAATGTTGCTTCAATGGACAGACCACAGCACAACAGCACACCAACCTCCAGATGGGTGGACCAGTGTACAGACAGAACTTATAAACACACTCGACTCGACTGTCCCATTTAGAAAAGAATAGGATGTCTACTGAAGAGAAAAAAAAGGAAAAAACATGGTCTTCTTATGCTGAAGAAAACCACCACCCTAAAGGTTTGGACTGGCATGTTGGGCGAATGGTCGGGTACTGAGTTGTCGAGAGGGGTGGCATGCTCTAAAACGTGCTCCAGCTGGCAGTGTGAGAAGGCACAGGCACAATAGCGCACGATTTTCATGTAATTTAAAATAGTCTTTATGATAAAATTCAAATTTAAACATTGGTGCCAATATGGTTCCTAATCTTCCACATATAATCGAAAAGATTTGAATTTCCTCCTACATTCACAATGTAGGGGCACTACGGCTGCTTAACTGCCTTTCTGACATGACATTTGGGTAAAAATCAGGCATTAGGGACCCACCTCTGGTAGATCTGTACACAAAAAAGTTTGTAGCACACAATACACACAGGGTAACATCAAAATCAGAAGCATATGGTGAGTAGAGGATATCGGCTCTCTCCCAAAGAGAGAGAGAGAGAGAATATCAATGGTTTTGTCCTACTTTCCAGTAAAGTTCCTCTTCTCTCTCACAGCTCCAGTCTGCTGGAAGGGATCAGTGGAAACCAGTGAGTCAGCAGAACTAAGGTACTCTGCATCCAGTACAGTTTTCCTGCTAATTCAGTTTCCTCTCATTTCTATTCAGATGTTGCATTACACACAGAACATTAACAATGCATTTAATAAAATGCTACATCTCTAGCACTAGCAATGTCAAGATTTGCTTTTTTCATACCCCATTTTCTCCGCAGATAATAATAATAATAATAATAATAATAATAATAATAATAATATGTAGCATTGCATTGGCTAAAATGGTGAGCACCAATTTTTGGGGTCCAGAGGCACACAAAATAATATCTATCTTTGTCCAAAAAAAAACACTTTTTTTTGCGTGTGTAATTTCAGTAACCCCCCCCCCCCCCAAAAAAAAAAAAAAGGTAGACGAGACTCAGTCATCTCTGGTCTCAAGAACCTCCACATCTGGTGGACATCAGGCCCACAAAAAGACCTTCCTATCTAAATAATGGTTCATTTTTGATAGTTAACACCCACACACTTCAAATAAAATCAAAACCCACTGTACAGATAAAGCCTAAATCTCAACCTTTTCGGACACACGTTCCGTTCCAAACAACATTCATTGCTACGGTGACGAGGAGAGACAGGCAGACAAAACCTCCTTTCGTTGCTTTCATCCCTAGTCTTACTCCAAACCGCCACTGATTGACACTTAGCGTATGGAAATTCTCAGAGATATCCCTGCATCTTGGCCGTGACAATGCAGGCTGACACCTCAGCTTCCCTATGAAGACACCCTTCAGAGGCCTTCAGAGTATGTTTTCTTTGGATTCTCAGGGCTCGGCTGTCACGGTCCCCTCCCTCGTATAAACCCCTTTCTCTCCCTGCCGAGCTCATTTCATCACATTTCACTTCTGCAGGTGAAACACTATGCATTGTAATCCTTCCCTCAATCACTGTCTGGCCTTGAGAGCTGGACCTGTAGAGACACGTACGGGGAGATGCAGGGAGGCATATACGAGCACATATGCACACGCACGCCGACTTACATACAGTATGTCTCCACACACACACAGTCTTTCATAGCGTCACTTCTCAGAAATTGCCCTTGTGTTTTCAACAGACTGAAGATGGCATTGTTCTATTGCTAGCAACAACAGCAAGGCCGACATCTCGGTGTGTCGGTGACAGCAGCGGAAGCCGCGGGACAGCCAGACAGCAGCGGCAGGTTTATGTGCGCGTGTGTGTGTGTGTGTGTGTGTGTGTGTGTGTGTGTGTGTGTGTGTGCGCGCGTGCGCGTATGGAGAACCGCAGTGTCTGGTATGTTTGCAGGTCTGTCCCACTGAACAATAGACTGTTTTACATTACACACGCTCCTGGCATTCCCGCTCCTGGCGGAGGCGGCAGAGAGAGACAAGGCATGTGTGTGTGTCTGTTTGTGTCTGTGTGTGTGGTGATGTGGGCGGTAGGTTGAGACAAGAGCATCTGTCACAAACTCCAGCGTGTGTGTTTGATCCAATGCTTGAGGGCATCAGTCTCCGGTACCCCAACTGTGTGTGTGTGTGTGTGTGTGTGTGTGTGTGTGTGTGTGTATAGGTGTATGTCCTGTCTGTGGCATGACAGAGTGAGCCTCATCGCCGTGCCAAGGCTGCCATGCCTGGCATCGCTCCACTCCCCACCCCCCAACGTGTCTCTCTCACACTGCTACGTACTGCAGTTCTTGGGCTCAATCTCCCTCCCTCCCTCCCTCCCTCACTTACCTTTCTTTAACCTTCACCCTGCGCCCTCTTCCTCTTTTTTTAATTAACTCTGTAATTCCACATATCCTTGATGTTTGACCCGCCCTCTCAAGCCTCATTAAGCAGCTCTCTCATTTCTCTTGCCATTCCTCCAAATTCTTCCTTCAACTGCGACTGTTCCTGTTCTACCCCCAGTCTGTTCGAGCCGTGGTGTTGGTCTACCTGTAAGCCTCCTTGAGCAAGATGCCCAACCCCCATCGGCTGCTTGAAATACTTGCAATTGTACTCATTGCAAGTCGCTCTGGATAAAAGCGTCTGCTAAACGACCTAATTTTAAGAGGGGGTTGTTTACCATCTTGTGGGTCCTCGCTCTTTTTTTCAATAGAAGAGTGCCCACAAGGCAAGTTGAGGGCCCATACTGTGCTTTTCCTTAAACCTGTGTATGCAGCTTGGGGGAGGGGGTTGGACCACACGAGTGGTAAACCCTACCTACCATCCCATATGGTTGGCATCCAGCCTAATTAAAGCTTTTGTTGCCCCACAAACTGGGTGCATTACCATAAGCGCTCCCTGAAGCCCTGTATTTATGGCAGCTTGACATTATAAATGAGAGATAAAAGGGCAGCTGAGAACAAGTCAGACTTCTCTCAACGTCACCATAGAGACTGAGGAAAAGTTCCCCGGCAACGCAGCCTTGCGTGGTGCCATAGTCATGTAACAAGCTGCGGTAAATTCACCTATTCTCCTCATTTTTATGGTCAATAAATTCCAAATATATTTTACCAATAAAAGTGTCTTATGCTTCATTTGACTCAAAAGTAATGAAATGTAAGTAATGACTTATATATATACGAACATACACAGAACTTTTACAAGTTGGTTTACATGAGTTGATTGTACCTCTCAATGTTGTACCTGCTATATGTGACTATTCCAAACGGACAGTTAAACATTGCTCTCAGGCCTGCTCGGCTCTATGGTAGATAGATAGGGCTACATAGCAGCCCTGCCTTCGGGACTGGCTCAGGGCGACCTGTGTAGATGACTTATGACACCGAACCATTAACACGACTCTAAGCTCATAGGCTTAGGTCAGTGTACCAAAGCCACCCTGACACGGCCTGAATAATGACCATTGGTCATTCTTTAGCCTTATCGGCCTTAGTCTCAGCCTCTTCCGTTCGTCAGCACTATGTCACATAAGCGACTTCTGGTGATCGTCTGATACATAGGGCCTTGTAAGCATGTCAGCACTATCAGGAAGTCGGGGTCGGATTTTCATTGGCTGTTAGCATTGCCACTCACAAGACTGTAAACGGAATTCCGGTAGGACGCTTGTGCAGTGCTTGCCTAATTTCAGTCTTTCCGTTTCTTTTAGCAGTAACCATACCTATTTTTACAAGGCCTGTTATATCGCCAGCTATTTATCACATTTTGTTAATGGCATTTGTTTAAACTGTTTGTTTTTCTTCTAGTACTGTTCAAGGCGCATTGCGGGATGCAGAAATCAACAGCATGTAGTTGGTCGCCGTGCGTCGTCAATCAAAATACCTCTCCTCTCAAGTAGGCGGGTCTTGATGCCGTTAGCCAACGCTATGTCTCAGACTTTATGCAAGTAAAGGATAGCCCTGCGAGACTATATTGGCCCAGAACTAGCAACCAGCACAGGCTTACAAAATAAATAAACAAAGCTCTGTAAAGTGGAAAAATAAATAGACAAAGCGCTCTCAAGTCAGCTAACAGCATGGAAAACACAGATGCATTACTGTGCTTTTATCTTGTACGAAATAGTTTTTTTAAGGCTTTTATGAACCATGTTGGGCTAGCACTTCCTCTGATAGCTATGAAGCTAAAAATACCCCCCATTTTGTGAGGTGTAGCAGATGTATCAAAATCTGAATTTCCACCGACACACTTTCCATCGTGAAACTTTTCCACAGTCAGAAGTGGTATGCCGGGCTGCTGGCATTCTGCGTCCCTGAGCAAACATGACAGAAAACAGGGGCTCAATTATGGTGTGGCGCTAAACCAATTAGCTTGTCTCCAACGCTGGCTCAGCTGCGCGTCTCATCTCCTGATTAACCCTACCAGGAGATCTGAAACCACTCTGCCTCCAATGAAACTCCAATCAATCTTTTTATGTTTAATGATGGCACAGGAGGCTTTAGCTAAATTAACCATTTCTTGAGCCACTTTCACAATGGTATGGTAGATGCAGAAAGTATAGCTGCTTTCGGTTTCTAAAAAACACCTCATCATGGCTGATTAGGATGGGAGAAGGCAGAAATGAGAAGAGGACTGAAATATGTAAGATGGGTCTGATATTCCTTTGTGTGCTTTATCAAAAACAAAATGTACCCAAAGTGTAGCCATTCAATGTAGATGCGGAAGTCATTGCCTCCCCCGTCAGCACAAATGTTCTGTTCACACAGTAATAGTTGAACTTGCGGATAAGCAAGGTCTTCCACTTTTCAACCAACCACCTCACAATAACACACTATGGCTCTGCCCTCAAATATGCTGCTAGGTAGGACCTTCTACAAATTCTGAAAAGGACAAGTTTAGAAAACTGTCTTCCACCACGAAGCTGCCTTCTGAACGGTGTTCCATTGTTGTGTCAGGGCTTATAGTTTTGCACTGACATGATATCCATGAGATTTTATGGTAATGAATTCAATCTATGTAACTTAATATTGATGTAGACAGTAAACAGCAGACAATGAGAACAGAGGGGGGAGTTGTGGCTAGAATGGAAAGCTATGAGGAATGTTACTCTGGTTAACGGAACTGACAGCATTTTGGGGGGCGGGGGGCTGTTAAGATGGGTGGTTTGGCTGCCACATGCTGCAGGGGTCACACCCCTCTGTTCTCTTATTTTATTCATGTTTTGTTTTCCGCCCTCCCTAAGTTTTTGTGAATTCCGCTCTTATCCGTCCTGCTTCCCCTGACCCCAATTCCCTCGCTTTCTCTTCCATTCATCCACCTCTATCCTCTTATTCCCCAGCCACTCTATAGCAGTCTCTGTGCCTTTCCACCTCTTTTACTGCTCTCTCTCTCTCTTTGTCTCTCTCTCTCTCTCTCTACTTTATCCCCTCCCACTTAGTCACTGCCATCACTCTCTTCTGAACTGGGGGAAGCAGGCTCTTGTGTTTGATGGACAGCTCCTAAGTACAGCCATCTCCCCATGGCCAGTCTTATCACTGGCCTGGCACTGTCGAGTGGGGGGCTCTTTTGTCTGGCTGCTCTTCCTGCTTGCCGGTTGTGTGTGTGTGTGCATAACCAGGCCAATCTGATTAATGGCTGGTCATATAAAAAAAACTGTAATTATAATCTGTTGTTTGGTTTAAATTAGGACAATGCTGATGCCATTATTATACACAAATTGACCTTCAAAGGGCCTACAAATGATTTAAAGAGAGCATAAGTGAGCTCTATGTTTACATTAGCAACTACATAAAGGCTCCATTCCATAGGTAGTATTGTATAGGACATTTACTAGCATAGTAAGAAGAAGATAAACTGGAAATATTGATTCTCTCAATTAAAGCCATTATCAGAGATGAAAACAAAACAAAGATGAAACGGAAATGGGAATTGAAATCAATAGGACTCAATTGATCCATGCTGGAATTCATGGAAAGCCGGCCCCTAGACATTGATCTGTGCACAGCGGGACCACGGAAGACAGGCCCTGCAGAAGGACTGCATGAGGGGATCTCTGTAGGAGAAGGGGCACCCACGATCTCCTTCAATCAATGGGCACATTCACTGGTTAAGGAGCATCTACAATTCCCCCCCCCCTAAGCACACTTCATCTGTCCCTCTGGTTTTTCCTCCATTGTCATGCCCTCTCTCCTCACCTGCCAACATTTGACTCCATTCACTCCTCCTGTGAACTCAGCAAATTCCTTCTTTCCTTGCCTAGAGGAACTCTGTATGAGAGATGTTTCTCCTACAATGTTAGCTACAATGAGCTACAATGTAGGATATGTTTTCTGCATCCACACGACACAATATATTCCACAGCAACTCATTAGCCAAGCTTCAATCCGCCGACGCTTTGAGCGCACACTGTACCGTAAGCAGCTACGGTGCTGAGAAACCGCTACCTACATGAGGTCCCGGAACAGACGGGGCCTGCAGGAATCTGCCATGTTCTAACTCAAAATCGCATTCCCTCCGTTGGTAGTGTTATACCGGCCTCTCACACAGGGGTGCCATACACGCGGCCAGTGACAAGCCTGTGTGGAATGCACTCTGCCAATATACTGACACACTTCCACTGTCAATAGAGCCTGCAGAGCCAGCACGGCATAAAAAGCCGTTCTTTAACTCGTCTTATCCAACGTGGAGCAAAGGGTTGAAGGAATAAGAGCCTGTACTCCCTCAGTAGTGTGTTATACAAGATATGAACAGAATATGAACACATTTAGAGACTCACATACAGTACAGTACAGACACACATGCCTTATCCAACTTGGAAGACAATAGGCTGACCCCTGGACGTTGCCTTGGCCCGACAACCTAATATAGGTCTAAAAATAAAGAAGGCATGTCGCACAGCTGTGAGCGTGCGGGCAGATTTGTGTGCCGTCAGCCCACTTGAATCACAACAGCTGTGATGACAGGGCGCCTCCTATCAACTGCCTTCTCCCAATTTCCCTCCAGTCTGTCTCTATCTCTCACACTATCTTTTCCTCTCTTTCCCTTTCTTCTCCCCCCAACAGTTTTTCTCACGCTGATATTTCTGCCTTGTTTAAAGATAAAGCCACCCACTCCTGACACGCCAGTTGGCAGCACAACAAAGGAGCACAAGGAAGAACGAATAGACAAGTCGGCCATAATTCACTGTACAAATCACACAGTCCTATGCACAGTCACACTAAATAATAATACTCCCACATGTGTGCGCAGACACAGGGAGAAACAGACATAATGCACACGAAACACAAAGATCGCTCAAACCGCCATCTAACACATACCATCCCTAAATTCCAACGTCTTAATATCAAAACCATGATAAACCACTGTCCTCAAGAAAAGTAACCTATCAGTGAGGCATAGCTATCCAGCGCACGGGGTCAGAACGTAAAATGTACAAAATTTTGGAGAAAACCCCCCCCCCACCACTTTCCCGCCAATCAACGCCGGTGCGCACAAATCAACAGCTGAATGAATTGTTACTCACAACTTCCTACGTGGCTGTGTCGGCAACAAGGTGGGGGGGTGGGTGGGGGGCACACGCTGAGAATGACAGAGGCTCTCAGGAGGCAGAAAGAGTTACGGCACAAAGGGTAGCCCGGAGCAAACTCTTTCAACGGTTCTACCTAATTGAAAAAGTCTGTTTTTTTCACCCGTCTCTGCTCAGCAAGGCGAGCGAGGAGAGGGGAAACGAAATTGCAGTCTTGAGAGCCGGGTTGCTGTGGAGGAGAAGAGAGGCAGTGCAGGCAGATGGTCAACAGGTTTGCAGAGTGAGAGGCTGAGAGCACGCGAGAGAATAGGAAGGAATGGAGGGATGGATCGAGGGAGGACAGTCGGGGAGGATCACAGAGATAAGAGGGCAGAAAGCATCCAAGATACAGTGTTAATCCTTCCCACTCCCTACAACAGCAGTATGACTCTTTAGTGTATGCAGGCTGTGATTAGTCATTTAGTAGACTGTAGACTGTCTAAGAATAGATGCAACGATGGGCCAATTGTCCTTAGCTGTACCTTGCTGTTAGTTAACATTGAGTTGGACTGAGTTGAACAATGATTAAATGTTTTCTTTGCAAGGCAGAAAGCCTGATCTCTGGGCTTATAGGCTTACATGCATTTGTGGTCATCTCTTTACAGTCGTCAATCATTCTTTTCGCTCTTCCCAAAAGCACACGGACAGCAGTCTATGGAAACATCTGTTAAACTACTTTCCAAATACTCCTACTCTGTTAAAGTGCACTACCAGTCTAGCTAATGTACCCTCAGTGAGCAGCAGATAACTTAAGTTGACTGCAACCTTGTAGTGGGTCTCTGATGCCCTGCCCTAAACCAAGCATAGCACAAAATGGCTGCCTCTGAAGTGAAGTCCCCCTCCCTGATGGTCATATGTAAAATAAATAAACGAGGAGAGAAGAGAAATATGGGAGGGAGCGGGCACAAGCATGAGCAATCTATCTCCGAGGCGAGAGCTACATTGAGGTTGAGGTTTCTGGCACCGCCAGCGAAGCTGATGTGGGTAGAATGTCATGCCTTTGCCGGCAGTGCTACCACAATAAGCCTACAGTTCTGTGGAATGGGAGGGAGGGGGGGGCGATAGACCAAATCTTGATGGATTTCTGGAGAACTAGGAGCTTTATGTCCACACCTGACAAACCTGAAATACAGGTGTATGTATAGACGCACAAATAAATAGACAAAGGAACTTTTACAAAGAACACACACAAAAACACACACACTATGGAAACTGGACAGCTAAAGACCATCATCACTAAACGGCCGAAGCATTTGGATACGGGTTCTACCCATCTGCACGCAGGGGTTCGCCTACGACAAAGAAAAGTGCCTCGTGCCTTACTTTCCCTAATGACCAGCCTAATGCGTTTAACAAAAACAAGCTCATTTGTCACTGTTCAGAGGAGAGTGATTGTTAAGAGGGCCCGAGGTGCGCTCAGGATAAGTGAAAAAATAAAAAATAAACCCCCCCCACCCCCCCCCCCACCCCCTTCATCTCCCCCCCCATCCCCACAGAGAACAGGAAGGAGAACCCATTCACTCCCCACCCCTTCCCCTCAGGAACAAATGAAGTGATCAATCAACCCCAGGGTCCCAGGGAGAGAGGGATGAGAGGGCCAGAAGTGTCTAAAAAACACAGAGCGAGGGAAGGCTGCAAATGCTTACAGAGAAGGCCTACAGCACGTTAGAGGGTGCGTATAAAGGGCGCATGTAAAAATTGCACATTTCCGTGTGAACTATTTGAATCATTAACGCATGTAGCTTGAGTTGTGTTGCCATAACAAAGTTCAGAAATAGGCAATCCAGCACTCCTGGGATCAGAGGTGGAGCACTGGCTATGGCTATATACTGTATATATACTGCATATATATAACCTTAACATGACAGTGAAAAATAAATCTATACAAACGGAGGTTTAAAAAAAAGTGGTGCAGAAATGATCAGTTGCCATGCCTACCTATCTGAATCAATGTTGCTCAGAGTGAGCGTGAGCGACCTAGCTGGCACACAAAGAGGGTTGCAGCTATTAAAGTCCTCCCAGTACTCAGCAGAGAACCGTGCCATGCTGAAAATGGACCCTGGCATTTTGCGGAGATGGGAACAATAGAGACCCATCACCATCACCACAAAAATTAAACACATGCTGAAAGGACAGTAAGAATAAAAAAAACACAAAAAAACAAAGTAACTTTAAACATTGGATGTGTCTAGACACCAGTGGTTCTCAAACTGAGGGGTGGGACCTTGAGGGGGGGGGGGGGGGTCGGGAATTTTTTTTAATATTAAATTTTTTTTTATATGGCATATTATTAAGGGTTTTTGGTGTGGGGGAAAACAAATAAAAGAAGAAGTTTTTCATTGGGTGTGACCCCTGGCGGGGGGTG
>JAOEHI010001654.1:0-12406 GCA_025447815.1 Percopsis transmontana
TTCTCTCTCTTCTGTCTCTCTTCTGTCTCTTCTCTCTCTTCTGTCTCTCTTCTGTCTCTTCTCTCTCTTCTGTCTCTCTTCTGTCTCTTCTCTGTTTCTTTTCTGTCTCCTCTGTCTCTTCTCTCTCTTCTCTCCTCTCTCTCTCTCTCTTCAGTCTCTTCTCTGTCTCTTCTGTGCCACTGACAGATTGCTGAGGAGCAGAGGTATACTGCATGTATGCTAGCTGTTATGATACGGTGTCATCACAAGCTGTAGTAGTAGTGATACTGCTGTACTGGAGATGGCTGGTTAGGTCATTCAGCAGACACTTTTCTCCACTTGGGGTTATGGGGTCCTGCTCAATGGAGCTTACAGGTGGGCCCTTGCCAGGGATGGAACACAGGACTCTTCCCTTGGGAGTTGAATACCCAGACCACTAGATTATCCTACATTTAGATACTGGAGCATAAAGTATTAGTTTTATGAGATTTAGCTCCTTATTTGGTTGTAAAATCCCCTTGCTATTTCATCATCAAACCCTTCAGAGCTACTGGCATAAAGATGAATTGATAACAGAGGAATTGTTCTAATTTTGAATGCATGATTATTAGCCTTGTGTGGTGGTTCCCTCAGATGCTGCTGGAGCAGAAGAAGCTGAACAGGCAGAGTCAGATCCTGCTTCAGGGCGCCACTCCCAGCCACGCCCTGCAGGTGGCGCTCAGCGAGGTCGCCAGGCTGACCCAGGACCTGGAGAGCCAGAGGATGGAGCGCCAGCAGCAG
Organism: Percopsis transmontana; assembly: GCA_025447815.1. NCBI lineage: Eukaryota > Metazoa > Chordata > Actinopteri > Percopsiformes > Percopsidae > Percopsis > Percopsis transmontana. Next base: position 760 of record JAOEHI010001654.1, read on the forward strand.
GTCTCACCTCCTGGGCCCTTGGTAGCCTGTCCAGTATGCCCCTTGTGGTTGCAACCAGCCTTACACAAAGGCGGTTGGTGTTTTGGTTGGAAGAGGCGTCATTCAGCTGCTTTACAGCCGACAGTTGGTGGCAATGAGCAGCCCGGTTCATGACGTCAACAAGCCCGGTAGCCTGTAGGCCTCTCCATTGTGTGGAGCTGGGAAGTGGAGCTTTAGGATTGGTTGTACAATAACTTGAACTGAAATGTTAGGTGCAGGATGCATCACAGAGCCTCCATAGCAAAACTGAGCAATTCGCGTGTGTGTGTGTCTGTGTGTGGGTGTGTGTGTGTGTGTGTGTGTGGGTGTGTGTGTGTGTGGGTGTGTCTGTGTGTGTGTGTGTGTGTGTGTGCGTGCCTGTGTGTGTGTCTGTGTGTGTGTGTGTGTGTGCACAGGCGCAGCAGGCGCAGCAGGCCCCGGGCAGCAGGCAGGTGGAGAAGGAGGTGTCAGCTCTGAGGCGTCAACTGGAGCTGGTGGAGGAGGAGAAGAGAGAGAGCAGGGAGCGCTGTGCCAAGGCCGAGGAGCAGCTCAAAGACCTGCGCTTCACCGGTGAGGGAGTGTTTATCACCGTGAAGCAGGTCTCTACCATAGCATGTAGCATAGCATGTAGCGTACGCGTACTGGTACCATAGCATGTAGCATACGCGTACTGGTACCATAGCATGTAGCGTACTGGTACCATAGCATGTAGCATACGCGTACTGGTACCATAGCATGTAGCGTACTGGTAGCATCGCATGTAGCATACGCGTACTTGTAGCATAGCAAATAGCATACGCGTACTAGTACCATAGCATATAGCATACGCGTACTAGTAGCATAGCAAATAGCATACGCGTACTAATACCATAGCAAATAGCATACGCGTACTAGTACCATAGCAAATAGCATACGCGTACTAGTACCATAGCATACGCGTACTAGTAGCATAGCATATAGCATACGTGACACGAGTACTAGTAGCATAGAGCGAATACCGCTAGAACGAATAACAGGATTATCTTGTAACAACGGCGCATGTCTGAGTAGGCGGTTTCACCGAGAGAAAAACCACCTTGCGCCCAACGACATTGTCCCTCCGTCTGCGTTAGCGCTACCGCAGGCCTTGCTAGAGCCCTAGATCTCTACTCACTTGGCGCCTCAACACAAGTCAAGACTATTTAATATGATCAATCGCATTCCTCTCTACTCCTCCTCCACGGCGCTTTTAAACTCAAACAGTCCCCTAACCCCTCCCCTTCAGCAGTCACGTGACTTTTTTGTGTACCTTTATTTCGTTTCAAAACGTTAACTATATAAAGTATGCACGCGTGTGTTCTGGCTGTCACTCACGCATCCTGACTCTCTCCTATTGGCCAGTTGAGGAACTCAAGAAGAGGCTCCAGGCGGCCACAAACCCTCTCCCGGCAGCTGCTCCTCCACCTCCCCCTCCTCCTCCACCTCCCCCCCTGCCGCCACCACCGGCGCCCACCTTCAACCCTCTCAGGTGGAGCATTCACTAGGTTTAGCTCCAGTAAAGGTCAATGAAGTACTGTACAAATACCACACCCACATCATGCAGCTCTGGTGCTGCGTTTAAGCAGAGGAAATATGGATTCCTACGTATACTGTACTACAGTTGACAGTCCATCCCAAAGGGAAACAGCTTGGTGCCCCCGATTTGTTGAGAGGACGTTAGTGTTGTGATCGCTATTGGTAATTAAGTAATCCTTTTTACTTGTAATTGCACTCACTGGGAGTCTTGGATAATAGTGTCTGCTAAAGGACCTGATTGTAATGGTAATGGAATTTGGCTGCACTTTGACGTCAAACTTAACTATGGCGTTACTATAACCTTCCCTGTAAAAAAAACAAACAGTATAAGCTAGCGACGAGCTCTGTTTCGTCAAAATAAATAAAGCTTACTTCATGTATAACTAAGACCTGAATGATGTGATTCAAACAACAATCCCAGTGTCTCACACTGCTGACAATATACTTCTCCCATTGTCCATCAAGCTCCCTATTGTCTCTGATCCGACAGAGAAGAGACGTCAGCCCAGATATCCCCCTAGCGGTCCAGGACTCGGACAAGAAACCAGGTACAGCTAAGTCAAAGTTTGCATTCCTATAGAATAGGTCAATATGAAAGGGTTCATGAGACCACATTGATAAGCAGCATAAAAAAAGAGACTAGAATATCAGTGTAGTATATTTAGTAGCTATTGTATAACTATAGTATTATATTTACATAATCTTTAAAACATCTTGCCAAATTTCATCTGGCCAACAACCAGGCATTTACTATTGGCCTGTGATCTTTCAGTTTAACAGGCAAACCTTAATTTGTTAGAGCATGTAGGTAGGGTATTTCTGTATATATTTTATTTATTTATTTTAATTTGTTGTTTAGTTTATTGGTTTCACACATATAAATACAAAAAACATGAAAGAAATATAAATGTACTTGGTGAGAGTATGAGAGAAACCTGTAATGGCTTATATGAAAACCATACCCAAAAGACATACACAAGTTAATATATATACAAATATAAAAAATAAATACAAAATAACCAATACATTTTAAATATTAAAATATATTATGTAGAAGCAGGAGTAATTTCCGTATTAACAGTATTTACAACACTTTCTACGAGTGATGAGGAATCGATTAAATGTGCATTTTCATTCCACAAGATAACTCCACGATATTCAAAAGAAAACTGACCACAGGATGTTTTATACAAAGAACAATGAAGATTCTTAGCCTGTCTAGTTGGGTAATTATGGAACTGTGAGTTGTTGACAAATTAATATCTAAAATGATGAGGTAAATCTGTATATATCTCACTTTAAAGACAAATGTACTGGTCTGAAGAATGTTGATGTCAAAAATAGTCAACAACTGCCATTTAAAAAAGAGGTGAACTTGGTATGTCAACTTTGAAGAAATTGAAAAAATTAGCTTTGCTAATCTCATAAACATTTCTGTAGCAGCAATATTTTGTACAGATAAATTGGAAATATAATATGATATAATATAGTATAATATAACCTGCTATCTCCAAGAGAGTTTATCGTCAATCAGGATACCAAAAAAACTTATTGATGAAACTTTGATTATTTCTTCATTATGAACATGGAGTTTTATTTGCACACTATGAAATTAAACTTTTTGACGTCTAATGACTTATTTGTTTGAAACCATATTGAGGAATTGAGCGATTCATGATTTAGTTCTCTAAAGAGTTGTTATATCTCTAGTTGAGACAAAAAGGTTGGCGACATCTGCAAAGAGAAATGGGAATGTGGTGTTAGATACTGCAGCAAGATCATTTATTTAAATAAGAAATAATAAAGGTCCTAATATGGACCTTGAGGTACACCAAATTGCATTCTATTTCTTTTTGACTCATGACCTTTAATAAAAACATTGTTTTATGTTAAGAACATGGTTACCTAGCCACTTATAAGCATTATAATGAAATCCATATCCATACATTTTAGAAAGCAAAATGGTTAAGTGTCACATGCTTTCAAAGGGTCTAAAAATATACCTATCAAGTTCTAAAAGTGCCATATAAATTAAATGATTTTTTACAAAATCCATACTGATGATTATAGAGAATATTGTATGTTTTTAAACATTCCAGGATTCTTTTATACACTAGTTTTTCAATGGATAAAGTAAAAATGAATGTTAAAGGCTCAATAATAATATTCAAGTTCCACCATGACCCAGAGCTGATATTTTTTATCATTCACCTCCTTAAAGTCATGCAATGATCAAAAGATGAAAATGAAGTCTTTATATAATCTAATGGATACATTTTTGGCTCAACTATATTTTTCGCATGACTTGCACCAACACCTCTACATCTATCTACAAGCTATATCAAAAGGATCAGTGAGAGTAGATCTTTCCATCTGTAAAGGTTGAAGGACATTTTGAGGAGGCCTTTTTTTCTTTGATGTAGCTGATTCAGAAGTAGTCATTTTTCATGTAGTCTTGATATTGCTTTCAGATTTTGGTCACTGAACAAACTTCTTTTGGCTGCCCTGATATGAATATGTATTGAATATGTGATGAATTGTAAGTCGCTTTGGATAAAAGTGTCTGCTAAATGACCTAATTGTATTATAATGTATCTTGTCACACAAATTGCGAGTCACGGCAGTTGGTCGATAGCCCGACTTTACTGACATTCTATTGTCGGTTGACAAATTACCGGCCCAATCTGTTGGGGTTGTAAGTCGGCATGTTGACATCCCAGATAGTGTCTATTTTAGCTACTTTGTCGTGGTCGCGGGTTCAATCCCTGTACTGGCCTTTTTATATATTTATTTTCTTCTCCGTCATATTGGTTGAGAATTTGGCTAGCTAGTCTACTATGTGTATACAACAAAGCTCTGTTCAGTATGAACACCTGGGCTACCAAGTAAACGAGTAGCATAAAACCTCCCAACCCCCTCCCAGCTATTTCAGCCAAAAATAATTCCACACATGTAGCCTAATTGAAGATGTAGAGGCGCAGCTTGGAAATAAATAAATATTTATGAATGCTGTTTTTACAAAATATGTATCCTATGTCGCAATGGATGTTTTTTGTTCACAAAGCTGTGTTTGGTGTGTAGTTAAGCCCACAATAAATAATACATATAATTTGACAATTTATTGAAAGTGAATTACCCTACAGCATGAAGAAAGGAAATGTACTTTTTTAGTAGATTGACAGCCTAATGGAGTGTGTAGTTTATTTACACAAAAATAGCCTACCTATCAAGACAAAAGTTCATTATACATTATAGCCTAAGAGAAACAATTATATAGGTGAAATAAACTGTAGGCTAAGTAAATAAATACATAGCCTAGCCTAAAAAAATACGATTTGAGATAGGCCTATTTAGTAGGCTATCCTATGTGCCGAGATGATTTCCATTTCAAGTGGAGAGATTTTCGACCAAGAGCCGAGAACAATAGGTGTGATATCTCGACTCGCCCTCCTAACGACCTGACCCAACTCAAATTTTGCCTTCAACGTAATTCTGTGTGCCGCGATACTGGGTTTCCATTTCAAGTGGAGAGATGTTTGACCCACAGCCAGAAGACGTTTCAGGCTAAGGTCGTTTATGTACACAGCCTCTGCAGATATGCGAAATTATTTCTTCTAATTCAATCAACAAAATCTAAATACAAATTTCTGGAGTAATGCAAATTACAGCTGTCAATAATCACTGCAGAAAAAAATATTTGAAAGACAATTTTATACATTTCAATTGATTTAAAATCCAGGGTAAGCAGTTTTAAGAATGTCATGGCAAAATGTTCTGACAACCCACGAATGTCAGGATTATTTGGCTCAGCTTCCGCATCAGTGTACTTGTGTATCTTTTGCCCGCATTTCCATCTCATTGATCATCACACGACGTTCTGCCATCATCGTCCTTGTAAACAATGCACATGTACCGTGGCAACCGGCATCTCTTTTATTAGGCCCAGCCTACCTGTGAATGGGAAGAACTTTTTATTCTGTTTTGGGACCAGAACGAAGAATCATTCTACGAGTTTTAGAGGGCTGTAATGTAAAACAAACAACAAACGGCTCCTTCACCAGCTCAAGAATACATTTATTTCTGCTTATGGTTACGTTTATGTCCTAGAACAGCCCAGGAAAGGCTCCCCAAGACACATCACAGTATTGTCTGCTAACCGCTGAGCAGCCGACCTGCCATCGTCTTTCCCCAGATAGCGATGTGCATTCAACATGTATTTTCTTTGGACATTTTTGACCAATTTGTCCATCTTATTGGCCGTGTACTGTGTAAACAGTTGTTCATCTACAGTGGGCATGGCCAACCAGTCTGGTACGAGGAGCCAAAAAATACAGCATCACTGAGTAACACAACACATGCGCACACTGACACTTCCTGGGCAAAAGTTATGCTTATTTTAGTCGTAACCAACTGCGACCCCCCCCCCGCAATGTGCGCTGATCGGCAGCAAGTCTTATCGGTCTGCGAATTTCTTTATCACAAATTAAAAAGTCAGAATTCCTTTCGAGAACATAGCACAGCTTCGAAAGTGAGCCATCAATGAAGAGGAACCACCCCTGGTCTACTGTTATGTTCTCCAACGGACATGTAAGAAGCAATAGCCTAGGCCTACTGTTCAAACTCATTCTGTCGAGACATTGTCTCTTTGGAAAAAGGATTCCCAAGTTCGGCGGACCAAAGGTCATCCAGTTTCATGCTTCTAAAGCCCAGCAGTACCTCTCGCATAAACGAGACCCGCGAATGTTTTTAGTTCGTCGTCTGTATCGGCATTATTTTCATGTACTTTCGTATCTTCTGCGTCAATCACAGTAAACTGCTCAATGGACTTTTAATATTTTAATGTTATCCGCTTTGCAAAACATTTGCATTTTACCATTGTAAATTCTTGCTTCCGCTCTTAAATGAAGCAGGCTACATGGCTGATGGATGTCAGGTTTTTATATTAGTTTCATAAGAAGTCACTAATACCACGATAGGCTACCACTATCCACCATGAGTCTTAGAACTAATTCCACACATGTAATAGAAATTGTACCATTTATTGAAGTACATGTATGTGTGAGTTTGTGTGTGTGTGTGTATGTATGTGTGTGTGTGTGTGTGTATATATATATATACTCACACTCTCACACACACACATACACATACACACAAATATTGTGCTAGAATTATAAATATTATTCACATCTGAATGACAGAAAACCTGTAGGAGGGAGCCTCTCAGACATCTGCTGGGAGAAAAGAGAATAGCAGCCTGGATTCCAGAACACAACAAACATTTTTGTTATTTTTGCAAGACTAAATTTCATTGAACACCGATTCAACCTCCACTCTTAATTTAGAAAAAGGTCATGTCAATTAACAAAAGTTTGATGGACAAAAACTATAACTCCTCTACCAGACCTGCACTGTCTGATGAAATGAATAGAGTTATATGATGGCAGTTCATAAAGGCCTAACACTTTAGATTCTCTGGTAAGCCATGTTTCCGTAAGAGATGATTTATGATTAATCATTTGATTCATGATTTAAGGAGGATAGATAATGTACCAGCTGGTCATAATTTTTCAGGGAGACTGAATATTTTAGTGCAAAACCAAAAATAGTTTAACTATTCAACTAATAATTCAACTGAAAATGATTCCATGCAGCAGTTGAATTGGAGTTCATTGTAGCAGGAAATGTTAATAGCTGAAATAAAAGTCAGGGTCAGGGGTCAAAATCTGTATCATGACAAACATTTTAATTCATTTAAATAGATGTATTAACATACTGCCCTCAGCTGTAAACCTATGTTTAGTGATAAAACTCTTAGACAAGAATACAAGAAATTCTTCATCATTGAGTGCAAAGAAAGGAAACACTTTTCACAGATCCATGATATCCAAATACATAATGTCATTTTAGGGACAGGTGTACATTTTAAATTAAACCTATTGATACAAAGAGAACGGTGAATACCTGACCTCATGGACTTTTGGCATTTTGAACATTTGTTTTTCTGACTCGTGTAATATTTCCGGGTCATGTTTTAAACAAAAAGCATGCAGTTTCTTAGTTGCACCCTCGAACTGTAGGGGACTTGCTTACCTGATCCCTAGGTGTTATAGACAGTGAGTGAGGACGGTTGGTAATTATCTTATCATATCTCAGATAAGCAATGCCCCCTCTTTTATTTGGCCTCTTTCATTGCTGTGGTCAGTTCCTTGCTGGGATCATTTCCGTGAACAGATTCTGAGTGATCTTCATTAACAAAAATGTTTGAACCTTTGAAATACTTTACTTTCTTAAGTGCAGCAAACCTATCCTTATATCTGAGGAACGTAACCGCTATTAGCCTTGGGTTTTCTCCTTGGCCATGTGGTTTCTCATTGTGGTGGGCACATTCTACTTCTATATGCTTGTGGTCAAGTGTCAGTTTTTCAGAGATTACTTGTCCTACTTAACATGCTATATGTCCATATTTTATTAAATGGTTCTTTTTTTTCCTCCTCTGATGTCTGAATTGGGCACTTTGCACAGTGTTTGCTGGAATTACATACAGGGCTGAATGGGTGCCATCCAAGGCTCTTTTAGTCTGACATCTAAATAATAGACTCTTTCTGAGGAAAATATTTTAATATTTTGTATTACATTTTAAAGACGGCTTGCTGACAACGGGGCCATTGTGTATGTCATTGAATGTTAGAGGTTCAGAAATTAAATATTACCATTGCTTGGGCAAAGGGCCACATTACCGCAGTATTGAGATTTTTTTTTGCATCTTTTGTGAACTTTGTGAACTTTAGATTCTGTGAGGAACTTTCAATGAAAATCTAATGAATACCATTTCTTTTTGTCTCGAAAAGAACCCAATTCATTTCAAAATATTTTAATAACTACACGCACTCCACAAAAGCACGGACCTTACATTTTGGCTGTGGGCTATGCAAACAGTTGTATATTAGGAAGCAATGCGATTTTAAAATAACATTCCTCATTATTTGCAGCTTCCAGAACTATCCCTTAATAATTATTATCATCATTCTATCTCCAGATAGTTCATTCTAAAAACAGAATTTATACGGTCTTTGTCTGTCTGTGTGCATGTGTCTCTGTGTGTGTGTGTGTGTGTCTCCGTGTGTGTGTCTCCGTGTGTGTGTCTCTGTGTGTGTGTGTGTGTGTCTGTGTGTGTGTCTGTCTGTCTCCGTGTGTGTCTGTCTGTCTCCGTGTGTGTCTGTCTGTCTCTGTGTGTGTGTCTGTCTCCGTGTGTGTGTGTGTGTGTGTGTGTGTGTGTGTGTGTGTGTCTGTCTGTCTCCGTGTGTGTGTGTGTGTGTCACCACTAGAGGTGGACACTCGGCAGCTGGCGGTGGACGAGATGATGCAGAGAATCAAGAAGGGGGTGAACCTGAGACGAGTGGACCGGTCCCCCTGTGGGAGGAGCAAGGTATTACACTTTGTCACGTCTGGTGGAGGAGCGGTCATGAGTAGGGATCAACAGTAACACCAGTGGGCACTGTAGATGTAGATGCACATGAAAGGAACTTACCATGGTGTAGCTGGTGCAATCGCCAGGGTAGAAGAGACGGGAAGGATAATGGGAATGTAGAGTTATAAAAATACAATCCTAATAAATCTAAAGCAATCATATAAAGTATATGTACTGTATACACCTATACAGGCACATAAGATATAGGCCCCATTGAGTGGAAGAATTTATCAACAAACGGTAGGAAGGGAAAAATCTATAAATATGTGTGTGTGTGTATACAGTATATATCCACAAAACTATATCCAACTACTACAGTGTATAAAAAATGCTGATTATATACACAGTAGTAGGTCATACAACACTTTTAGTTACATAACTAGGGGGCACGATAGTCTAGTGGTCTAGGTGTTGGACTCCCAGCCAGAAGGTCATGGGTTCAAGCCCCAGAGTTGGCCTACCTGTAAGCATCCTTGAGCAAGATGCCTAACCCCTATCTGCCATGTAATAGCACAATGTATTTGTAAATCGCTTTGGATTGTAATTATAAGCCACACCTAGTTAATATCAAGCGGGACCCATTACATGCCTGCTACATACCTTCTTTCCATTTAAAGGCTTTACTGCCCCCTTTATTTAAGGCCCGTCCGAGCATCTTTGAACACAAACAAACGGTAAATTGTCCCTGAACAGCAAAACTTTGGAAGTTACCAAAGTAAAACATTATATTAGCCCCAGTGTTTATCTGTACATAGTTCTATAAATACGCACGCCTCTTAATTCCGTCGGTGGGTGGCATTACTAAATTGGAGCTTGTTTTGATAAAAAAATACATCAAAGACATTGTGCTTTTCTGCCACAATGGTTCTGTAAAATTAGATAGGATTAGGACCTGTTTTAAGTAATTACCAATAATGTGTAAATGGGGAAAATTGACTGAAAATAATTCCGTGTTGTTACATTTACTCCTTCTAGAAAACATGTCCGCCTGTACCTAGGCCTGTAAGTGCTGAATGAGGATTTATAAATAAGTATAATGTGTCAAACTGCTGTTTATTTACCACGCTGTCTTTCCCCCTCTCCTCCTGCTTTTATCAGGTGGAACAGGTGCCCTCTAATTCTGCCATTCAGGAACTTAAAGGAATCATGGTAATGGCCAATTTAGACCACCGTGTGTCCTCCTATTCCGCTCTTACATTCCGAAGTCATTTGCCTGCTTGAACTTTGCTGCTTTGTCGTCACACAACCAGCACAACACATAATGCAGCACAAAATGTAGTCCGACAGTAACATTTTTAAGTGTGATTTCAGTGCAGCTACCCAATAAATTACTGCAAACAGAGATTTTATGTTTTATATGCAACACAAAACCAACTTCTGTGAAAATAAAAGTAAAGTCTATGAATAAAAAGTAAAAAAAAAAACGAGTTTTATGTTGCTAGTAAATAGTGTTATTGCTTTACATCTCAGCCCCAATGTGTGAATGTTGTTGTTTTTTATACTTCCACAGGAGAATTTCAATAGGTCCTCCCCTCAACTTACGCCAGTACCTCCATCCTCAAACAGCACTGGAGAACTGGAGAAAATCCTGTCCAAACGCCGGGAAGCGCTTGATGCCGAACTCAAAACGAGTGAGTTTTGAGATCCTTTGAACCGCATCGATAAAATAATATTTGTCTTTCTTATACTTTAATATGTTAACATTGTTAACACTTTTAACTCAGTAGGACTTAAATTGTGTATTTATTTTTGGAAATGTCCTCTAATATTGGGCTTTCCTTTTGAATTAAGTATATTTAACCTATGAGAATTCCATCATATTTTTCACATATTGTCATACAATTGAATTCAGTTAGAAAATTTAGTGAATGCTTGCAACGTCTAGTGATAATTATTAAGTGTTATTAAGTATTAAGTATCAAGTAGGATGTTGGGGTTATAGTCCAGCGGAGGATACCACTTTCAGTAACGATGTTGGCGATGGTTTTATAGTTAATTCATCCACAAACCTTGAGATCATTTTGCCCGGCTGTTGTCGGTGTTGTTCCCTCTCGCTTAAACGGGGGTTCCCCGCTGCGTTTTCTTTTTCTCAATACTATTGGAGCATCAGAAGAGGAGTGCCGAGCCGTTTCACAGCTGTGTTGGCATGACGATTGCGCACACACACACACACACACACCGGATCCAGCAGAATAACCAGCGCTGTGTGTCTCTTTCCCCAGGTGTGGTGCCCTCGTCCCCTGCCGGACCCGAGCAGGGACCTAGGCCACACCCGTGAGGAAGAGCCTGTGTGTGGTACGACAATATCTGCTTTAGTCCTAACTCGGTCGTGTGTCAGGAAGAGGGGGAGACATCCATGCAGTGAATATTAGGCAGGGTACGGGACATGGAATGAAACTATAATAAAATGTCGTCTAGACTAGTATTGACCTTGCAGCCAGATATTGAACAATTATGGGTAGCCTTTAGTTCCGATTACAATGAGGTCATTTAGCAGACGCCTCTTCTTTTATCCAATTACAATTACACTGAGCAGGTAGGGGTTAGGCATCTTGCTCAAGGATGCTTACAGGTAGGCCAACTCTGGGGCTTGAACCCACGACCTTC
>JAOEHI010001656.1:0-12400 GCA_025447815.1 Percopsis transmontana
TCCCACCTCACCAACAGTATTTTCTATCCCCACCTCTTTTCTCTCTCTCTCTCTCTCTCTCACTCTCTCTCTCTCTCTCTCTCTCTCACTCTCTTTCCCCCCCCCCCCCTTTTAGCCTGGCAGAAGGCAGACCCAAAACTCAGCCGCCCATGTTGGGCTGTGTTGCTACGACAACGGCAGCTTGGTTGCCGTGCCTATAAAAAGGTAGCGAGGGGCTTGGGGTTTTGCCAGATTATCCGGTGCTCTGGTGCTGGATAACCCGCATTCAGAGTGTTGGAGTTGCAGCGCATTACAATTCCAGGGGCTTAAACAAAATGAAAGTACTTTTATTGTTGTCCATTGGGACTTTTTCCAGTTGTGTGATCAGTTGTAGGGGCCTGAAAGGCCGGGATTATTGGTGAAATCTGTCTAACCAAAATTCCCACCTGGAGAATTGATTTTGCCCCAGGTGTGACATCATTTCTGGATTGTAAACAGTCACCTCTGACCTATCCTCCTACTTCCAGTCAGTCAGCCAATCAGGTTATGGCATGTATAACAAAACAAAAAAAGTGCAGCGCCAACTGAAACCGAATGTTAAGCTTGTAGGGAGAAAGTCTGTCTAAAATGACAGAAAACAGAATTATATGGGGCTTTTTTTAAACGTTAACAATTCAATGCTCCAAAGCATAAATGTTCTGGAAGAGGACTTAAGGAGAGTTGTAACTTTTAACAGTGACCCCATAATGGGCTCGATTTTAATACCTGGCAACCATTTCTTCCACAGCTGGCTTTCATTAATTTTAGAATTAAACTCTTGATTACAAGAGACAGAGAAGCCATTTTCTGGTGTATGTAATGGTAAGCCTTCTCCACAGTACACGCGCAGGATGGTGGCGGGCCTCTGCACAGTGCAGATGCACATACACAGATGTGGACACACAGGCCTGCACAAAACTTACTTTCCCTTACATGTACATCAGAAGAGGAAATCCCCGGGAAAACCACAAAGATGCGACGCCAACTATACCATAGTGAAACATGTACGGGACCGTGTGTGTCAAGTTGTGTCACACTTTTCCTGAAGTCTCATGTTCTGCAGAGGAGCCGGGAACATAAATCCGTGATGTTCTGTCAAGGCCGAGGTCTTTACGGCCCTCCAAGGGGTTGGTGAATGAGAGGCATTTTCAGAAGACCTGTGTGTGTCTGTGTGACGTGCAGGCCTTTGTCTGTCTGCTGAGCAAAGACAGGGATGTCATGTACTGTGTAGGCGACCTCTGAAAGGCCCCTAGCTTGAAGCTTCTCCTTGCATGTTAAGGGTTACAAGTAGCTTTTGACCGGCAGTGTCAATCTGGGAGTTGCATATGACTGAACATCACAACTGAATGCTATAGGAATTTGATGTGTATATCATTGTGTCGTAACCATAGGCATTAGATGCAAGTTGTAGAATTATGGGTGATTTATTGTTTAACTATTAGTTTGTGGATGCGTGGGGTCGTCGTGATATGGTGGCATGTTGATGGCCATTGTTTCTTGATATCTCATCCCATATATTATAGTTTGGTTAATGTCGTCTCTGGGCCTCTAATGACTTCCATATGGGCTGGAAGCACCCTGCATGCTCAGGTCTGTGAAGGCTGCCAAACTTGTTTGTTTCCCTGAATAAAAGAGAGATAAAAAGAAAGTGTTTGGGGGGAGAAATGGAAAGATATCAAGGGAGGGGTTGCTGGATCTCCTCCTCCACCCTGAAACGTCCCCCTGTCCAAGCCCAGCTGTACAAAACCCTCTTCTCTTTTCTCCTCCGCCCTCCATTTTCATATTTGAGACATATTTGGAGCCCCCACCCAGAGCATGTCATGGTTCTTTTTGCGTGGTTCGTTGTAGTGGCCCAGTGTAGCAGACTTTATTATCTCCAACAAACAAAAAAGATGGTAATGAAGAGCAAGAGAGAGATCTAAAGACGTACTAATGGCATGTGTCAGCCTCTGACGATTAATTAAGTCTGACCACAGCCAAAAAACAATTTTTTTTTTTTTTTTTTGCGCTGTGTTTTGCCTTTTCTCTCTGTCTCTGTCTGTCTGAGAGTTGAAAGGAAGTAGAGAATAAAAGGGACGGTACCAAAATAGAGGGCTGACTTAATACATATCTGAGCCCCGTTAATCAGCAGAGTGATGAGTGAATGGCCGTCTCTTTTCCATGGATCTGACGCCCCTCATCTCTGTTCTCCATACTGTATGCCTGCTCACCAAAACTCTGCTCTGCGCTCCATAAGAATAGTTAACATTATGGATATGATATGGATTGTGGTATTAAAGATAAGATAATAATGGTAAACGGAACATGATGCTGTGATATTGTCGGACCATGAGCACCCTGTGGGCGTGTCTGCTATTTCTGTATGCGTCAAACTGTCTACGCAGGGTTTTAAAGGGATAGTCTGGAATTGTTAATGATTTTTTGTACCCGAGAACTTTACTCGGCTCTGAAAGCAGTTACATGAAGTCCCGCACACTGCATCCTAATCGTTTGGTCTCCCTAATCACGACAGGAAGTGATGTCATAGCGAGGGGGCCCACAGTGGGTTTTCTTTGAAGTGAGGACCGCTCCCCACCGAGAGCCTCATTAACGAAGAGGATGAAAATATTCCCTCATATTTCATTTTCCTCTCCTGTTCTTGTCCCCCCAGAGCTCTCTGTGTGCGCATGTAGTGGAGGTCTGTACCAGGCCTGAGACTGTACAAGTGTAGTCATCTCTCTGTCTTCTTTCGAGGTTTACAGTTTTGGGCGAGCGCCAACATTGTTCCACAGCAGCCACACTGACAAGGCTACTTGCAGATATGTCTGCAAACATTTTATGTTTACGGTATCTGCCTCTGCCTCGTGAGCGCAGGCCAATGACCATTATCTCAAAATGGCATTAATCGGCCCCATTAATGTGCTGACCGATATATCGGTTGACCACTATTTAACACTAGCTTAAGAGACATGCATACGCATTATGTCATGTAGACCTTTTCCACTAATAATAGCTCAGTTGAGGGGTGTATTTTTGTGTGTGAGAGAAGAATGTGTTTAGTGGGTAGGTTAACAGAGATAAGGTGGGGGGGTGGGTGGGGGGGGGGGGTCAACAGGACCCAATGATAACAACCTGTCACCATCGCAGGATTGACGTGACGCTCTTGACAAGCCACAGGCATTTCTGTTTTACGTAGTGTCACTTGAAATTCTGACCCTGCATCCCTGATACAGTTATCCCAGCCTCCACAGCATAGCTGCATTGTATCGAAACAGATTGGAAGGTGTTTCTGACAAGGAATTCTTGTTTTGAATATCTGGAAAAAGAAAATACGGTTTCTGGGAAACGACGAATGAGGCAAAGCGGCAGTGTCGTGTTCCTTTCACTTTGTTTTTTGTTTATATGGGAGGCCATTTCATTGAGGCTTTGGGTTTATTTTCCCCCATACATGGCTTTGGTTGGTTTCCTTTTGGCATTAAACGCACACAACTAAAGCACACACATTCATATTTTCTGCAGCAAAACGTGTACGCACACCCACATACATCTACACACATAAGCAGACATACAGTACATCTACACACATGTTGTGGTGAGTTTTTTAATCGAGACTGTTGAAGGCCAAGGCTGTGGTCTCCAGTGGTTTAAAATCACCACTTCAGCCTGCATGCGGCTGGACAACAAGGCCGTTCTCCAACATACCATGTGACCAGCTTAAGCTACCACAAGCAATAGAACATGCAGCAACAAACAAACTATTTCTACCCTCTTCAGACCTCTTCAGATTCTCCCTTTGATTGGCTGCTGGGAGGCTATGGAGTATATGCCTTTTACCCACCTAAAAACCAACCCTTTGGCTGCCTTTCAGTATTCCTACATATCCCTGCTCTGATTTAATAAGAATCTCTTATAAAGCTATTCTATGCTCTCTGATTACAGTACCTCTGTCAGCTGTTATAGCACAGTTCATTTTTTGCTGTCATAAGGGAGCTTATTAGATGAGTTATGAGGTGTGTTTACTTGTGTTTTAAAGGCTGTGTGAGTGATACAGTCATTATTTTAAAGCTGCTGTCAAGAAAACTAGACTCTGATATTTTGGTTATTTGTCGTCGTTTTTCGACTTCTTTTTCTCTTTATTTCAGTATTGACAAGGCTCCCTCCCTTTCTTATTATTGGTAGTCCTAGGACAGAAGGTGCTTGTGAATAATTGACAGCATGGCCCAGCCTGCAGTCTGTCACTTACTCTTTGTTCTTTTAGGCCTCTCAGGGCCCTTACTTCTCTCTCTCTCTCACACACACACACACACACACACACACACACACACACACACATTCCTGTTCCTTCATTGTCTCCTTCTGAAAGCCGCGTCAGGAAAAACTTTATTTAGTTTGACAGCACATGCCCTCTCTGCACTGCTCAATGGCTGGCGCTGTTCTCTACTCCTCCACATACCGCACTTATCCGACCAACTCACCTGACTAGATAAAGCTAACACCTGTCTTTTCCCCACCACAGTGAACAGAGCATCTGCCAGGCGCGGGCCGCTGTCATGGTGTACGACGATGCCAACAAGAAATGGGTCCCGGCCGGCGGCTCCACGGGATTCAGCAGGGTCCACATCTACCACCACACGGGGAACAACGCCTTCCGCGTGGTGGGCCGCAAGATCCAAGACCATCAGGTCAGTGACAGGGTTAGGGGATTTGTGGGGGGGGGAGGGTGTGAGTCACCTGCATTTCATCGCAGATTCGGCACATCTTGGAAAATAAAGGGTGTCCCCATGGCGGTGCCTTGGTTCAAGGGTCATGGCAGGGAGTAGCAACCTCGCATGTTAAAGGGACACTCCTCGATTTGTGTCTGTACCCCTCTCTTAAGACTTTTGGCTTCTCCTGTCGTTTCACCTCCTCCTTACCTCCCTTCATTGTCTTTCCTTTCCCTTTCATTTCCTGACGCCTATATGCCGTCCCAGACTTCATAGACACTTATCTCTACACTGAAATTGTGTTACCCTCATAAGAGTATAATTGTAACAACTGAGAACTCTAGAACACTAAACACTAAATAAAAAATAAAAAAAAATTTTAACAGCTGCGCTGTGTGTATGTGCATATATTTTACACTCTGAGCCCGGGGATTGTAAGCCTGTTATCTGCTATGATGAGTTGCATATTTTTACTTTCCTGCCACCTAAAGTAAGTTATACTGACAGACGTTGTCTGTTTTCCCAGCCAGTACCCCAACAATGAAATCACGCTTATGACACAGGATAGTTAGGATTGGGCTTGGCAAAGGATTTATTATGTCAGCAGAAGTGAATATTGTTCATATAAATAGGGTATTAATTTTCATAAACAAATAGGTGGGTTTGAGTTTTCAGCGTTAACTGACTTGTTCACCGTTGACATTGGCAATACTCTGCCTTGTGAAAAAAGATAATATGAAAGCCTGTCCTTGTTGCTTGCTGTAGCTGTTGACACTTGGGTTATATGGGATGAACATTTAAAGAACATAGTGTATTGGCTGAACACGTATATGGTGAATATATATATATATATATGTGTGTGTGTGTGTGTGTATGTGTGTGTATATAAATATAAAAACCATTGTTTTAAAATAAAATACATTTGGCAGAATTCGTTTTGTGTGGATCTTATCTTTAGGGTGGAGTGGGACTCAAAACTTAATTTTTTTTTCTAATTTGCCAACTCAGTAACACGTAGTCAAGTAAATAGAGCCATTTGGCAACATTCCCAGGACACTTAAAACCCTGTTTTTGGCATCCAAGACACCTTGAACAACAGGGTAAATGGACAGTAATGTCCCTTAACAGCTAGGCAAAAACACCTTTTTAAAACTCAGTGGACAGCTTTATCCCTAGTGCTGTCAATTTGTGTCTAATTAGATTGAGGATGTTAGGATGACAAGGCTGGAAGATTTAACAAATACTTGGTGTGTATTGTAAGATTGTCAGTCATCTTTTCTTCACTGTAAGTTCCCTTGTAAGTATTATTAAGTGTCAGAACTGTATTCAGTAAAGTTAAGATTTTTATGGCTTTTTGCAGCAGTGTTTTGAACAAAAGAAATCTGTGATCACATAATGTGTCATGGTTTAGACACTCCCAGTAGGCTGAAATAACCCGGAGGGTTCACATTTCCATCCTCCCTTGAACAACAGAAGAGAGGTGTAGTTCCCATGCAATAATGCAGCCTATTTATCTAAAAAAGAGAATAATCTGAAATATTTTTGAAAGCCATTGTTGTTGTTTTTCTTGTCCATCTTTCTTAGCCAAGGTCATGTTTTTTTTTTTTTTTAATATTATTTAAGGTATGACACAGGCAAAGTACAGCTGAACAGAGAAAATATTTTCACTGAGCCTTTAAAGGACCACCTATTGTACTGATCTGGTGGGGTATACAAAAACGTTATTCAGGTGTGTGTGCGCTTGCGTGACCGCATTTAAAAAAAAAAATAAAAAAAAATAAAAAAAAAAAATGCTATTTTATTCACCATTTAACGTGGCTGTTTTGGTTAAGGGGAAGATTACGTTAAACTATTTTGCAGCAGTAGGAAAATCACAATTTAAATTTCAAATGGGTAATGTGAGAAGTCTGACACAGATCACTAAAAGGTGTCCTCTTTATCTCCCCCCCAGGTGGTTATAAACTGTGCCATTCCCAAGGGGCTGAAGTATAACCAGGCCACGCCCACCTTCCACCAGTGGCGTGATGCGCGGCAGGTCTACGGCCTCAACTTCGGCAGCAAGGAGGATGCCAACGTATTCGCCAGTGCCATGATGCACGCCCTGGAGGTGCTCAACTCCCAGGACACGGGTACGTCTTCGCCCTTGATACCACAGAGTTACGCGGCAGTGCTTTTACCCACAATACATGACTATCCAGAGAGGATTTCTAATATGGCTTTTAGCCGTGTCGATCCACAACAACCCCCCCCCCCTACCCACACACCGGTTTCACCGGAGTTCCACACATTGAAAACATTTTTTACTAACTTAAGAATTTCTGATGACTCCTTTTTTTAAAAAAAAAAAAAAAAAAAAAAATAATAATAATAAAATTTAAAAAAAAATGAAACGCTGACCATATAATTTAGCAAGTCGTGGTGCAATAATATACAACCAGAAACCCCACAAGCCCAGGATATTAGAGCGGCAGTGCCTCATATAATTATGGGGATAAAAGAAAATAAACCTGTTTTTTTTTTTATAAAAACTTTTTTCACAGACTGCTTGGACACGCATCATAGGAGCCTAGAGACCCCAGTTTAATGTTCACTACCTGTAACTTGAAACACACACATACTGTATGCATGCAGTCCAACCCAGTTCTTCCGCAAAGTATTTCAGGGTCGTTTCCATTTATTCCAAATCCAGTGGCGCACCGCGGCCTCACAGCTTGGCGTGGCAGGCCTCTTCCTGTCTGCTGAAGAGAATAGGAGTAAAGGTAGAGAGGGCAAATTGGGAATGCTGTATGAATGCTGATGATATTGTATTGTTCTGTATCAGTGTGCTTAGTTTGGTGCTTGGCTTTGGATGTTCACCAATACTTATCTGTTATTTATATAGATAGATATATATATATATATATATATATAGACACTGTATATAGATAGATAGATCTATGTTGGAGTAAAGCCATGTTTCTCACCACATGCTAATCTCACCCGCAAATTCACCTGATAGTGATGCGCCTCATTATGCTAATGATGTGTGTGTGTGTATTTATTATTAAATGCATGCTTCTGGGGTCGATTGTCGGAATGATGAAAGAGGTTGAATGGTGGAGAAAAATGAGAGAGAGAGGGGTCAACAGAGAGATTGAAGGGTTTGCGCATTATCCCATTGTGAATGTATTTAGACTTAAAATAAAATAAAAGCTACTATCCTTTCTGATAAGGAGAGGATTGTTGAAATCAAGATCAGTTTTCCAAAAATACATTTTGGTCAAACCTCATTCAATAAATTCAACGGATGCCAAAATGTGAAGCTTGGATGTTTAAAATTGCGGTCAGAAAGCAAATGTATTTACATGTATGATTACATGCCACAAATCAAACAGTATAATACAAAACAGTGTGTTTGGTGTTTGGCAGCAGAATATCCAGACCAAGGGTCTCATTAACTCTCTACCCCTGTTTCTTGCTGCTTAATTTTATCCTGACTTGATCCCTCATTTTTGCTTTCTTCTCATACTTTTTCTTTATTTCCACCTCCCTTTTTCAATCAGTACCCCAAACTGCCTCTTTCTCCTCATTACGGCAGTGAGGAGATTGTGAAAGCTTGGCGTCACCCTGTGGTTCCTCTCCCACAGAGTAAGCTTGCGTGCAAACCGCAGCATATTTTCTATCATTTTTTTTTGTTGGGGTTAAACATCTAGGATAAAGTATAAAGCACCGGGGGGAAGACATAATTTTGTTCAGACCACTTTAGTTTTTAGTTAAAATTATTTTTTCTAGCAAAAAGTAAATGTATTACCAGAACTCGCAGTATCATAACAACTGATGTTAGTGTGTATTAACTGTCTAAAATTTCTATCTGTATTGAAAATGATATATGTAGCAGCAAGCTAGTGACGAAAAAAAAGATCTTAAGTTTACCTTAAAAAAAACATTATTAGTTTCACTACAGGTGTTACATAATTTAATGCCATGGCTATTTTTTCCCCTCCAGCACACCAGCAAATATACTGAACGTGTTATATTACTCATCTCATCCCAATTTAAACATGGTGTTTGTGAGTTATGGTTGGGTTTGGCAAAAATGTCTTTGATGTCCAGGCTTAAAAACAGCAGTAATTGCTCGGACATGGTTTCATAGACATTTCTGTGGTTTCTTTAGGCTCAAAATTGGTCTGACCAGTCCCACTCAAATTCTCTTCTCTCTCGTTTTGTTTCGCCCCCTGTTGGCGGTGCAGTGAACAACATACAGAAGCCAGAGCCAGTTTTCCTACGGTATTTCTGTCTTGACAGCTACTGCTGCCGGTGCCTATTCTAGTCGCGGTCATCTTTGGACTTGACAATCCATGACTATCGATCCATCACTCACTCAGTGGGTGGTTAAAACCTATCAACGCATAAGAGAGTACCAGAGTTATCGGTGTCATTGTAGACCGATGTGTTGTGTTTTAAAAAAAGATTTTTAAAAAATCACAACCTATTGTGGTCCTATTGTATTTTGTGAATGAGGTCGCTCTTTCATTTGCCTTTATTGCTTACTAAGTTTGCTATTCATATACGTTAATATCAAGTTTTCTTACTACTATGATGAAAATAAGTAATGTTGTTTTATAATTGTCAGTGTCGCCAGCTTTATACACAAAACAGTATTCCTTCCCTCTAGCAAAAAAGCTATAAGGAATTGAAATTGGTGATATTTTACTTCTTTCTAATATTGCCTTTGGGCTTTGGGAAAATGTTACCTTTCCCTTCTTTAGTAGATTTCTGCTATGTTATCACTGTTTTTCTGTCTTCCTACTTATGGTAGTGATGCTGGTATTCCATGTTGGGTGTTTTATCTACAGCACTTTCCTGCCGTTTTGCTAGGTTAGATACTGAGGCCGATTTCCTGCCGTGCTCCCCTAAAAAGGGCACCATCGCTTCATTCCATGTCCGCTGAGAGCCACACACATGTCAGCTGGAATGTGCTGATAGAATGTAGGCCAAATGGTGGGACTCGTTTCACAGGCGTACATATTTTTTATTTACATTCTGTTCTTTTATGGTTTCGGTTTACGTAAACGCCACAATAACACTTTGGAAATACACTTTGTTCTACAGAAAGAAGAATGATGTGTGTGCTCTTAAACCTCTCTGGTATGAAGGAATGTATGACTAAGTGAACAAAGCATGGAATAGTTTCCGTCTGATGCAAGAAGGTGGTTGTGGCCTCCTGCCGACATGAAGTGAACTGTGTGTGTACTGTCGACAGAGTGCTAGAGATTGTGTGTATGGGTGTGTGTCTGTTGTGTCACGTCATTGTGCTGCTCTCTCAGCCATGTGCATCGTCACAAGGAGAAGCTGCTTATCCCAGCGGGGACCTCTTCTTTTAAGGCAGGGCTTCTGTCTGTCTGTCTGTCTGTGTGTGACAAAGAGCTTTGAAGATTTCCAAATCTGCTTTTATTATGGTTTTCAATCTTCCTTTCTTTTACAGTGTCTTTAGAGTTTTTCAGTGGTGTAAATTAAACTGTAATCATATCAGTTGATATCAGTGTTTTGGCCAGTGTGTGCCATACATATGCAGAAAAACAATTCATATTGCAAAGTTTGTGTGTTTTTAAGGACAACTGACCACCAGTTAATACATGATGTATCAACCCACATACAGATCCACGTCTCAACTAAACACACGTACACACAGTTTATCTGTCGGACACTTGTGTCCTAAAATGGTTACAGTAGAAAAGAATAGAGGAATGGAAGGATGCAGGGGTTTATGGGTGTCAGAGCGAGAGGAAAAAGTGAGGTGAGGAATACAGACGGGGCCGAGAGGAAGGAGGCGCAGGGAATGAGAGATGAATGGAGCAAAGGTTGATTGCAATGAATGGCTATGGAAATGGAGAGTTCTGTTGGTAGAGAATCATAACTAGAGTTCAATGATAACTAGAAGACAAGACAGTAGGCTTGGGCGGTATCCATTTTTTTCATACCTTCATACCTTCCTGTCATTTCACCGCGGTATGATGGTATTTGTGTAAAAAAAACAACAACTAAAAGCTGAGCTCTTGGGTTGACTGTGCCTGTGAGACACGGCAAAGCCCTACGGCAAGGGACGTCCTGTTAAGCTCACCAATACAGTGTTAACCTTGGGGCTTAGTGTTCTAAGCATATAGAAGATATTTCTTTCCCACAAATCTCTTAATTACACCAATGTTGTGCATGGTAAACAGTTTGTGCCGATAGAAAAAGTATTTTTAAAAGATCGCTGATTGTATTTCGCTGTTGAACAACCAGGAAATGCTCTAGTCTAGTGAAGCTCATGAGGAGTGTTATTGTAGTCTTTGTTGATGTTCAAGGCATATAAAAACATTTATTTTCAGCTAATCTGTTAATTACACCAACATTGTGTTTGTGAAACGGGTTTGTGTGTGTAGAAGACGTAGTTAAAGATAGATAAAGATCTCTAATTCTTAAGCATGGCCCTAGAGAAATAGCCGACACGCCCACAAGATGAGAAAATGTAGTACTGTAGGCGTTATAGGCTGTTTTGCTGTCGAAATACAAATGTCCTGTTTATTATTACCGGACATTTTGACCGGCAAGTTTTTATTTATCTTTTATCAAGTTTACCAGGCAAAAAAGGTAATTACTAGCTAACGCTAACGAGACTTTGTTGTGCACTACGTCACCTCAAAACAGCATATCCGTATCAGTTTATTAGAAAGAGGAGCGTATGTATTTTTGACGGTATTGAAAATAATTTTCTTTCAATTTCAAAATACCCCGGTATACCGTGATGCCAGTAAGTATAAGATAGTAAAGCTGCTAGTCAGATATATACTCTACATAAAACACATAAATCCTAAAAGGGAAATTGGGTTGCTTCAACATGATGAAAGAAATGGTGCAATAGATATGTGAAAGCGTGTATACACTCAAAGCCGCTCACACATGCGACCCCCACGTTACACTTCCCAGCAACAAGGGGAGAATAACAAGTAAATCCCAGCCTGGCCCTGTTTTTGTTGTGTTGGACGTGTCTGGCTCCTAGCTAGCTGGCTATAAAAACGTGTGTGTTGACAGGCTGATGGCATGTGGTGGGTATAGCCCGATTACCTCATCAATTGCCGAGTGTATCAAGGTCATGGCCCCCACAGCTAAATATTTATCCCAGTTCCTTTTACCTGTTGGTCTGTCTGTCTTGGAGTCTGTCCCACCTGTCTTTAGCCATCAGTCTGTCTGGAAAGTGTATATTCTTAACCAGTGAGTCAATTTTTACCGCTGTGACACATAACCGTTTACTATAAGAAAGGTATAGCGGTCTTGTGAGTTAGGGACAGAAAGGAACAGACTTAAAAGGGTAGCGTGTCTCCAACATGACAGGACAATTTACAGGGGGTCACTGTATGTTTGGCTTCTGGAGAAAGATGGGTTAGGTTGGGGGAGGGAATAGTTTCATCTTGATCTGCAGAGGGGGTGGGCTACATCAGACCTTTCCCATAGTAACAGTGTCCATTCCCGTGTTCAATTTAGCTTGTGTCTGCAGTGTTGAGCAAGGCTTTATGAGCACAGCCAGGACCCCTTGAATACTCACCCCACATCCGCAAGGCATGTGTTTGTGGTTGTCGGCTCGTGACAGCGCGTGACCGAGTTTGCATCGGGGGGGGGGGGGGGGGGGGGGGGGGGGGGGGGGGGGGGGGGGGGGGGGGGGGGGGGGGGGGGGGGGGGGG
>JAOEHI010001657.1:0-12399 GCA_025447815.1 Percopsis transmontana
CGAGACCCACCCTGCTTACACACATGTACATACACTCTAACCTGCAAAGTTTTCACTCTTAGTTATGCAAACACACACTGCATTGGCTTGCTGGATTCCATGAAGACATCACAGACGCACACACAGTACACACAGACACACACACACACACACACACGGGCAGTCCTGATACAGACGTATACAGAGCAAATGTAAATCTACCTTGTAGTGGAATTCTCCGTAGCCTAAACCCACTCCCTATCCCAGTTCTCCCCAGAACTAAGCGCTACATCATTATTGATTCCTGAAGCTCTCTACTGGGCCTAGCAACGCTAGCCATGCCAGAGCCATTAGGTCTAGACATGCACCCCTACCATTTCATCAGATGTGATTTATCCTGTTAATATGCACACAGCCGCAAGCTGAAGAAGTGGCTCTTTAAATGCGCCTACTCAGATGGTGCAGTATAGATTGTGCCGCTTCTCCTGAAGGTTTCTCTCCATAATATTCTATTTTACACTCACATTCTCCTTATCTGCCACTGTTTCACTTTATAAAATTGATTCTTCCCTCACAAATGTATTCTGGACTGCCTATTCATTATGAGGCATCGCCTTTTGGACACAAAGCCGCTGGAGATGATAGTTGACTTGTTGGGCCAAGTTTGTCAGTCGACAGAATAATGGCATTGTAATATGACAAGTTTTCAGGGGAGGAGAGGAAACGCTTTGATGTAGCTGAAAAGGAAGAGCCATTAATATGTATAGGGGCACCATTAGACGTGGGCCTCATAAATGTTTGGGGAATGACAGGCGGGCAGCTTTGCTCGGGCCCTGGGAACAGCTGCCTCTTCTCGGGGAAAAATGCAAAGTAAGTACGCGGGCGGGGGATGGGGGGAGGGGGGGGACAGATAGAGAGAGGCTGCAAAGGAGACTCTATCCCTCGGCGTGTGTGTGTATGGGGGGGGCAGAGCGGGCCGAGGTGTCCTTTGGCGCTCGCGCGTACGTGAGCCGCGCTCATTAGTGTGGGAGCACTTGATAGGGCGCTGGAGAGCACTGACACAGGCGAGCAAAGGGGCCCTCGACCAAAGAAGCGGCCAAGGCGCGCCGCCTACTTCACTGTAAACGCGCTGGGATGAGTGTTGTTTTCTTTGTGGGAATGTACGTGCGTGTGTGTGTGTGTGTGAGTGTGTGTGTGTGTGTGTGTTCTGCTTGCGTGTCTGGGTCTATTTTTCAGGATAGTCGACATCGGGAGACCAAGTGGAACCTCATCCCTTCTTCTTCTCCTTCTCCTGCAGCATCGAAGGACCACTTGTCTATCTCTATTTCTCCCCTTTTCTTTCTCTGTATTGCTCGTCTCTCTCTCTCTCTCTCTCTCTCTCTTTCTCTCTCTGTCTTTTTTATCACCTCCCATCCCTGCAGTACATCAGACACACAATGACACACATTTCTTAAAGACAGGTTCCGCGCTACGGCTACAACATTGCAGTTAGAACCCACATGACTACTTGACAGGGTGGATAAATACCAGAGGTGCAACGATTCTCCAAATCCACGGTTCAGTTCAGACCTCCATTATTTTCTTGCATTATTTTTTTTTGGGGGGGGGGGGTGAATAAGAAAAAACAGAGAAAAAATGTTGCATATCCAGTGGTAAGCAGACCCTTCTTTATGAAGACCCTGCCTATGTTCAAACCCTGCGGATAAAAGCTCTAAGACCCCCCCCGCCCCCAGACCGATGCAAATGGAGGTGCTAGCAGATGAGGGCTTATGATGTTTCATTCCCTGGTCCTAAAGCTTTACAGGGTCTGTGATGTTTAGTCCTGCTCCTCTGGCTCCCTGCTCCTCTGTTCTTCATGGAGGTTGCTTGTGCCCTTTGATCTCGGCATAAGACAGTAAAAGATCAGTGTTGCTGCTCGTGGGTTTCAACAAGAACCACCCAGCTGTACTTTATGCTGCAAGCGCTCTTTTTTTCTGTCCTGTTATCTTTTTTTCTGTTCAGCTTGCCTCTCATACGGTGGCAGTGGATAGTATAGCGGAGTCTATGACTTCACAGGGCTCCCCTGGGGACGTCATATATCCTGCGTTACACACACAGCGTTACATCACACTCCCAGCAACGAGCCCGCCCGCCTTTTGACACATCTCGTCCCTAGAGACATGATGTACGTGCGCTTGTAAGACACCGCAGATGCGCGTGCCGGTGCCAGAATGTTAAAAGGGCCTGGGCTGCTTCGATTCCGTTCTGCCCGAATCTCCAGCTGCTCCCGGACCTCCCAGACAAGCCATTATGTCTGCGACACCGCTCTGCTAAGCAGAGTCCTTGAATGTCAGCAGAGTTATTCCTTTACCTGCTGGTGTGACTCAACACACAAGGCTATCGATTAGTTTGTTATGAGCCGGCTGCAGACGCTCATCTTTAGTCTCGCTCTTTGTTTTCTTTCCTTTTTCTCCTGTCTTTTTTTATCTCTCGCTGTCTTTCTGAGGTGTTCCACTCTGTTAAATCCTCCCTTTTCCCCTGTTGTTTGTTCTGGCCGTCCTTTGATGAGCTAGCCTTGGCCAGGCAAGCCGGCAGCTCCCCATTGATTGGCCGGTCGATGAGATGAGTGTTTTAGTGTTTTTTTTCTTATTCTTGCAGGATTCTATTGGCGCAGTCTGTAGATTGGGCAAAGCACCACTTTTCTGGAGATTAAGGGACTGGTTTTATTTAATGTAGATTGTGAGTGAGGGAGAGAGAGACAGGGAGCGATTGAAAAACAACATCACGACACCTACCGACGCCACCCTCCCATCCCTCCATCCTTTCATTTTTTCATCTCTTTCTCTCTTTATTCTCTCCCACAGCTGAAGAGTCGACGTACGCATGAAGCGCTCTCTCTCTCCCCACCAGGTCCCCCGGAGCCGGGCGTTTTAAATGGAGAGGAAAAAAACAGGGCAAGGCAAAGAAGGGGGGCAGTGGGGTGGATGTGGTGTGATAAGAAAGCGGGGTTGGAGTGTGTTGTCAGGGGTGGGGGAGGGGGAGGGGGAGGGAGGGGGAATTATTGATAAAGCAGAAATGGACTTAAAACCAGGTCAGGCCATTTCCCCCCCATCATCTCTCATCTGAGCCATCCTTTCTCTGAGTAGCCCAGCGTAAACAGGTAACATGTTTAAAGTAAAAAGAAAAACAACATACGAGAGAAAGGACAGCGTTTTATTTAATCTCAATTTTCTCTTTTTTCC
This sequence comes from Percopsis transmontana, assembly GCA_025447815.1. Classification (NCBI taxonomy): domain Eukaryota; kingdom Metazoa; phylum Chordata; class Actinopteri; order Percopsiformes; family Percopsidae; genus Percopsis; species Percopsis transmontana. The sequence goes on from JAOEHI010001657.1 coordinate 3,201, forward strand.
TGCACTTGTTTTTTTTATTTTCTTCTTTCTTTCTTTCTTTCATTTCCTTTCCCTTCTCTCTCTCTCCCTCTCACTCTGTCTCTCTCTCTCTCGTCTCTCTCTCCTTCTCCTTTTTTTCCGATGCTTGAATAGAAGTGGATCAAAAAGGTAATGACCACAAATAACATAACAACCACAGCTCGCCCCTCTCCGCCCTCCTCCCAAACCCTAAAACCCCTTGTCTCCCTCCCTCCCCTCATACTTCCCCCCCTAACCCAGCACCTTGTGTAGTGGTCATGTTTGATGTTGATATCCCTCCTCCTCTCTCTCTCTCTCTCGCTCTGCCTCTCTCTCTCTCTTCCACTTCAGACTTATAACCAAACCTCTAAGATCCCTCTAGATGTCTTCCTTGGTTTTGATGTCACCAGTCTGACGTGCACACACAAACACGCACACGCACAGACACACACACACACCTTGACAAACACTACTAGCTATAGTTACACGTACACACACGGACACACGGGTGAATAAGCACACACAAAAACAAAAAAGCACATGCAGTATGAGAGCTTGCACACACACGCACGCACACACGCACATGGGCACACACACACATACTGTACATCCATATACGTAGGCAGCAAAGTGCAACGAATGCTTATTGTGATAACACACGCACAATGGCATTATGGGAGGTCACTGCAGTACTTTTGAGAGATAAATGAGAGATTAACATCATTCTTTTCCCGAGCAACATGGCTACACGACAACCCCCCCCCATCCGCCCAGACTTACAAATGACACTTACATTCACATCAGCCCATGGATGATAATCGCTCTCCCACCATCCCTTTCTAAAACCATGTCTCTCTCTCTTTCTCTCTCTCTCTTGCACACACACACAAACAAACACACACACACACTCCTGATCCAGTCTCATTTTGTTCATTTCTCTACTGTGTTTACAATTGATTTGTCCAAATCTCTTAATCTCGTCCCTCTAGATCATAGAGATTCTTCTCTCCTCTTTACTACCATTTCTCACCAGATTGCTTTATCCATTGCTCTGGCCCCCCCCCCCCCCCCAAAAAAAAATCAGGACTAACTCAGACTCTGCTGTCGTGCGTAGCCCTCCAAACTGAGGCACGGTATTAAGAATCATACTGTAACTGGCCAAAAGTTGCTTCCTTCACATTATTTTACAGTGTCACATTTGCAGGGGCTTCAGTCTCTCTCACCCTCTCCCTCGCTCTCTCTCTTTCTCTCTACGTCATTCATTTTGAGTCACCCATCCTCTTGACTCTTTCTTTCCTTCACTCTCTCTCACACTCTCTCTCTCTCGGCGTGTGCGCTCTCGCCCTCTTTCTCCTCCCAATCTATTTCTGCCTCTGTGTTTAATTTATCTCTCAGATTGTACATCCGGCCATCACAAGCAGCTGCAGACTCTTCTGAGCAACTCCTACAATCTTTTCCCTCTCCTCCTCCTGCTCTCTCCCCTCTCTTCTCTCTCTCTCTCCCCCTCTCCAGTTTGTCACTGCCATCTCTTGATTTTCTTTATTGCACATGCACTGTGACCTCCTCCCCCCTATCCCTCTTCATACAAACCGGGCACTCCTGGTGCTGTATGTGTTAACAGAGGTTCTGGAGGGGTGGGAGAGGAGTGTGGAGGAGGGGAGGGGAGGGCAGTCTAAAGCCCTTTTTATACAGAGATTCCCGCAATAATGCCGTTAAGAAGACCCCTCATAATGCCGCATTCGCTGGGTTATTCTGAGCCAATCAGAGGCTGCATATCGCCGCCCCAGCAATCCGGCGTTCCGGAACCAAATAGTGTGACGTGTAACATAACAGCGTTGGCGGAGAAGGGTCTATCTGCAGTCTCGCAGACACGACACACCCACTTTAATGTATTACATTCATGTATTGTTCAGTAACAGTGAATGCTTAACTAGAATGTTGTGCTGATAAGTTTCCTCAGCACCGCTCGTTGATAAGACACTGACGCTAACCTGCTTGTGGAATAGCTTATAGGCCTATATCTGGAATATGTGTCCATGGCTTGTGCTGAAATGACGCGCTGAATAATAAATGAACATGATCGTTTTATATATTCATGTGTATGGTTTACATGTCTTGAGCTAAATAATCTTGCCAGTCTGTTTCTGAAAATATTGTGTTGATTCCCCATAGTGGCCGCCGAAGGCCTCATAGAATTCTGCCGTAGCAGCCGCGGATGGCTGCAATAGTATAACATTCATTCATGAAATTCATGAAATACCGTGCTTGTGCATACATGCCTCTGGTGACAAGCCTCATCAAAACGTCTCACCCCTTCCGCCATGCCGGCTGTCTCAGACACCATTCCGGCTCTGTGACTACCTCCGCTCCCGGCTCAGAGGAGTAATAACAATGACCCCCCTCATTCCGCCTTCGTACCTTTTACACAGAACGGCTAGGCAGAATAGGCACAATATTCCCCGCCAAGGAAACCGCTGTGTAAAAAGGGCTTTAGTGTAATGGTCTCTCGGAGGCTCCAGAATCCTCCACACGGGCACTCTCCAAGAGTCCCAATCAGCCCGGCAAGGCTCCTCAATCAGCCGCCTTGTGAAGAGCCCTGCTGGGCGAAACCAATGGTAGGCCTGGCCTAGGCCTGGCCTTTCCCCACCCCAGCCTACCCCCCCCCCTCCCCCCACCACCCCAAATCCCCCATTCTATTCATCTGGGCCTCGGCCATCTTCCTGTCCGCAGCTAAATGCACACTGTAAAAACAGCATTTGTCATTTAACTTATGGGGTACAGAAAGTACTTTACTGTGTGAAATTTGACTTTACTGTGTGAAATTTAAAACAAATGTTCAACATTCACATAGAGATATGTTAAATAACCTTTTTGTTATTAATATTATTATTATTATTATTATTATTTTCTGTCTGTCAAGTAGACTTGACCTCATGACTGACTTGTGCTTCTACAAATGTATATATACTTTTAATTGGTTAGCCTACCAAGTTGAACAACACATCGTTTTTTTACAGTGATATGCCAAATAAGTTCCGTCCTATAGATGATGCTATGAACAGGTTTATGGATCTGCTCTTCCATCCACAGCTTTTCAAGACACGGGTCACCTCATTTTTCGCCCACAGCAAAAAAAAACACACACAAAAAACAACAACAAACAAACAAAAAGCTATTTTCATTAACGCTGCTTGTGGAAATAAAGCTTTTCCTCGTCTTCAACCTACTGCCTCATCCCCTATTTGTTTCCTGCTCTTCCTCCCACTAACACCCCAGAGACAAACAACCCCCTTCACTGCCCCCCCCCCCCCTTCCTCCTCCTCCTCTCCTTAACCCACTTTGATCCCTCCACTATACCGCTAAATACATTTTCCTCTCCCTCGTTCTCTGTTTTGGCTGAATTAACATTTCAGACTGTGTTGTCACCTGTGTCCTCGTCAAAACGAATCCTTACTGATTTATGGATTGATCAGGTGACTGACAGATTGGGATCGCGGCAGTGACGCGCCTCCCACATGGGCTGACGTCATGCTCAGGAGATCCTGCGCCGCCCGACTCTCCGCCGAGCTACCCACCTACACACGCCAACCTATCCACTCACTGCCAGGCTATTTTAAGACGCCACTAGCAGCTAGCGGCGCCTCGCTCCTCCCCCTCCCTGCCTCCTTTTTTTTTACTCCTTCTTTCGTCTGTCCCTTTTCTCACCCTATCGGCGTTCCCTGACAGCCTAGCAAAAGTGTGCTACCGTGTCATTATTTACTCTATCACCACTGACAGGACCTTCAACTGTCATTACTCCTGTGGGCGAGATAGTGGTGTGGGAAAAGAATATAGAAAAGCAATGTTAGACAAATTCGTGGACGTTCTTAGCATTTCAGCGGGGAGTGCGCCCGAGAGACGTCATCACTCACTTTTACAATGAGACAAACCGCTTGCCACCTTTGATTCAGTGTGTTTATAGGCGCAGAGAAAGACTGCACCGTGTGACAGCCAGACACAAAGAGCGACTGCGCTTAGAGCTTAGAGAAGGCAAAGAGAGAGGGGGAACGGTCGCTATAGAGACGACAAGTCAGGCAGCAGTGCCTCATTAGGAATGACCCACCACACACACACGTGCACAGTCGGTCACGTGACCGCGCTAGCACAGACACTCGATGGAGCAGGGTGACGACTCACTGTACATGAGAATTCAATGCATTGTTAAAGTCAAAGAACTGTGGCCAAGGCTGGTGGCCATGAATTTAAATCACACGGTCTCACAGGGCTGTCTTACGGGCCCTTTGTGGGCAGACAACCCCACTGGGGGACTTAATTCACTCCCTCTGTCACCCCTGGCAATAAAAGATGGACAGACCGATAGATACATAGAAAACAGAAGAGAGAGGGGACAGGTAGGGCGCTAGCAGGCTAGGCTAGGCTAACGCTAGGCTAGTTCATTGTTACTCTGTAACTGTCATCTCAGGCTGTCAGCGCGGCACGTGCCTGTCCATCATCTTCTGAATATCAGCATCCAGTATCCTCTGTAGCCATGTCCCGGACCAACTGTACTGTCAGTCAGTGTGTCAACTCCACTCCCAGACAGAAAACACTATTCTTTCAGTGGCTGCTATCTCTAGCCGTTGCCAGCTTTTGGTCTCAGTGAAGGGTATTGTCTGGGGTGAACATTCGGGTTGATAAAGGTGGCAGCATGACGTCTGCCCCATCACGCTGTGTGTGTGCGAGTGTGTGAGGCCAGGTGTTGTGTTGGTGTGTGTGAGTGTCATGAGTTTGTACGTGCTTTAGCTGTGTTTGTGCTTGTGTGTCTGTGCAGGTGAGTGTTCTCCTAAAAAGAAAATCAGTATTATCTTTACTTCCATTTCTTACTCCCCACCCCTTGCCGTCTGGAAAGGAAGAGGACACACAATGGGAAGCCCCCCAAATCACCCTCTGGTCCTCTCCCTCTCTTTCACGGCGTCTCCCTCGCTCATGGATTAACTCACTCCTAATTCTCATTTCACAGGAAATAACCTATTACTCCTTCTTGCTCCGTTTCTCTCTCTCTCCCTCGTTTGCACACACAAGACACGCTCACCTCTGACTTCACGCTGTCTCTGTTTTCTATCTCTAAGACGCGCGCGCACACACACACACACACACACACACACACACACACACGCACACACCGACGCTAACACTAACAGGCTGACCTGCACATCTCCATGGGAACATACTGTACACTCGCACAAACCTGTTCATCCTTACAGCCCATTAACTGTCCAGCATGGGCAAGAGCTACCATGCCATGCTCCATTCTGCCCCCTGCCTCCTATGTGCTGCACCTGCCAGTAACAGGTGTGCAATTCAATTAGAGCAGCATGTTCTCAGCAGTCAACGAGTCAGTCAGGCAGGCAGTCGTGCTATGACTGTAGGCCTAGCAAAGACTATATAGCTAATAACAGAGGGGGAAGGGACAATGCCACCAGGAAGCCATTTTAAAAGCAGCTGCCAACCAGCAGCATAGCAGGGTGCCTTTAGACCATCAAAGTCTAAAATGAACTGTTACCACAGCTCCTTCGCTGTCACACCGGGCATGGGCACATCATGAATTTCTGTAGACTGCAAAAATGGCGCGGCTAATTTTAGCCCAAAGCTGTCAGTGCTCACTTTTAATTGTGTTACCGGTCAATCAAAATTCGATGCTTCTGACTAATAGGAGATATTTACTGCCAATTCCAGGAGATTTCGGGGACTTTCATCATTTCCAACAGCCGCGGTACATTGACAAGTAACAGCTGACCCATGCCTGGAAGAGGGATTATGGAGATAAATAAACAGTCAATTATTATAGCAGCCTTTCCCTATAGCATTGCGGTAATTGGCATGCTCGTGAGTGATAGCTACGGCCTGGGTTTTTAATCCCCGATAAGGTAAGTTTCATTTTACGTCTGGCTAGTTCGTAGGGTAAAGACGTGTTGTCTCTGCACAACTCTGCCTTCTCTAGACTGATCGTGGCCTCGAAGATCTGCCTACTTCCTCACCCAAATAGAGATTCATCCAAGAATCTAGCAATCTCACTTAATTCTAGCAGTCTTTGTGTCCACCATGAGGGCTCTAGCCACACTAGAATAATGCATAATTTCTTCCTACTGTGGATGTTTTTATTCCTCTTCTACTATAGCTTGTGCTTGAGTTGGACTTTTTTCAAACTGTCCACTGCTGGCAGTCTGCCTTCTCATTTAGTGAGGAGGGGGGCGGGGGGCGCGAGGGAGGTAGAGAGAGGGAGATAGCGAGTTGGTAAACAGTAAGGCTGCAGAGAAGAGCTGGGATCGCAGGTCAGAGCTAATGAAGCCCCCCAGGCAGGGAGTGCAGCTTGTGAAGCGTGGCCACTCTCTGTGTCTGGCCTCCGAGGTATTTAGGCATGTGTGTCTGTTTATTGTGGCGCGCGCGTGGGAGCGTGTGCGTTAGTAGGTGTGCGAGAGTGTGGGCGCACGAAGGCGCGCCCGTTGGCGGCTTGCGTGTGCTGCCTGGCTTGCTACTGATCAGCCCCTCTGACACGGTGCCTGCCCAACACCCGGCTCATTAAAATAAACAGAGAGCACGTAGCGGAGGCAGCGCCCAGCACCCGTTGGAGACTATGACAGTCTGTTAGGTTGTGCTGCGCTGCAGTGATATCCTAATGATGAGTCCAATAGGGTACCGGCTGATACCAATTTAGAATGGGGCTGGAGAAGGTTAGGCGCAATATTGAGCAGCATCACATAATCTGTTGGGGCGAGCGTTGCGGCAGGCAGGGAGGCTGCATTCAGAGTAAATTGTATTTCAGGCCATGGAAACTATTTTGGAGCCGCGATGGTTTCTAGAATATTCTTTTCGCTGGGTGTTACTTCCAGTCATGGCCAAGTGTCTCACCCCGCCGCCTCCTAAATCTGCTTCTAATGGCGATTTTGGTTCCACTATGTCATGCAGCGGATGACTTGCAGGCTAGTTTGCAAACACAAGTTCCTCCCTTTATGTCGTGTAGGTCGTGTATGTCGTGCGTGACAGCAGAAAGTAGGCTTATTTAGACGTGGTATTTTGTCCTTTAATCCACCTTCAGACGTTTGTGGTTCCGTTTATGGGTCACCTAAATGCTGGAGACTGCATCGCTTTCTGCCTGCTGTTTGTTTCTCTAGTACCTTTCTGCCGACGTTCCACTTTTTTTATCAGCTCCGCACCACTCCGTATTTTCCTCCCATCATTCTTCCGCCCTTGCTTCTTTCTAGATATTTTTTTAAGAACAAACAGGCGGAATTGATTAAGATGTAATTTGATTGTAGCGTGAAGGAGAGTTGACGTAGATGCTAGTTAAAAAATCGATTGTTCTGCTGCCCAAAAGTGGTGGATTTAGCCATTGTTGCCTAAGCTTCTTAGCATATTTTAGTCGCCCACGTTCGTGAAACAAGCAAACACCTCAGGCGTTGCTGCATTGTAATGTAGCAAGTGTTTTTGCTACAATGGGGCAAGACAAACCTCCCATAGAAGAGCCTGTGCTCAGACTTGTGATTATGAGTGAGCTTGATTCCTTCTTTTTGGTCTACATCCCTGCTGGGCCCCCTCAGACAGACCAAGCTAATCCCAAAATGGCATCGCTATAGCATAGCTCACCAGCTATGAACAGCTGCAGGATAGCAGCCTGGTAAAACAGATCCTGTTTTTGCAAGCTCCACCTGTACAATTTGCTTCAATGTGCCAGTTAGAGAACCATGCCAATCAGCGTCCAGGTGGGTAGTTCAGTTGGCGCTGACAGCAATTAAGTGCCTGGTCTTTTTCTGACTGGTCCAAGGTGGTTTAGTCGTGTGTTTGAAAATCACTGCCAAACATTGGTTGTTCTGATAATTTGAAGGTGGTCCAATCACCTGTTAATGGTTTGAGTGACACCTAATTGGCACCACCTCTATGATAAAATGACTGAATGGATAGTTTCAGTTCCAGACTAATACACAGAGCGGAACAAATCATTAACCTTGCAAAATCATGATGCTCTCACCAGGCTGGGAGGATAGACAAACAAAGAGAGAATGCTTGTAAGCGTGTAGGCCTAGACAGAACTAACTCTACCTCTTTATGGAGATTCTCCTCCTGCATTTTTGTCCCATTAGTGTTTAAAGGTACACTCCTTGATTGTGTGTTACAGTATAGCGCCCCCAGAACCCCGCCATTGTTGATAGCACAACTGTGTGTTTCAAAAGTGCATGTGGCTGAAGGCGGGAGGGGTATTGAACTCAGCCAACCTCCGAGAGCTTTAAAGGGAAGAGTAGAAAGGAATGCCAGCCATTTAGAACCCAGGGGCAAGTTTTAAACCAAAATAACAATGTTTTAGTTTCAACCTTAGGGGTCATTTGGGACCCAAATGAATAAGCTAGGCTCATCCATCAGCGGAACCGTCACTGTGATGCAGTGTGACTCATGCACATTCATGCATGCACGTGCCCGTTTGTATGTGTGTGTCGTCTGTGTCTAAATTTCCCCTGTAGTGTCCAATTAGTTCAGGGATGCGTTCAATCACATGCTGACCAGCAGGTGTTTAGTCCCAGTCCCTGCCTCACCCCTGTGCCAGGCAGCCACATAAATGAGAGAGAGAGAGAGAGACTCCTCGCCGCTGTTATTCTGTTCTCTCTCTCTCTCTCTCTCTCGCTCTCTCTCTCTCTCTCTCTCTCTCTCGCTCTCTGTCCCAGGCTCCCCTGTGATGTCAGAGTAGTGAGGATGCCAGTAGCTCTCTCCATAGATCACCGGACAGGGCCTGTGGTCTCAGGGCACCCTGCTCGGTCTGGCTGGAGCACACCACCTCAGCCAGCCAATTTACAGCGGTCCCCAGTCAGTGACCCCCACCTGCAGCTCACAACTTCTTTAGTGATTGTGTTTAGTGTGTGCGATTGTGTTTAGTGTGTGTGTGTGTGTGTATTTGTACTGTGTATTTGTCATTTTGCAGGTATGTGTTTTTGTTTGTGTGTGTGTGTGTGAGGGAGATGTATGGATTTTGTGGTTGTGAGCTGCATTTTTGTACAGTATGTGCCTGCACAAGCGTGTGTGATTGTGTATAGCGGTTTGTGTGCATTTTTAAACAAAATGAGGATTCTATAAGTGGCTCTTTATCGCGCGGGCGCGTGTGTGTGTGTGTGTGTGTGTGTGTGTGTGTGTGTGTGTGTGTGTGTGTGCATGAATTAATTGTTGTCAGTGTAAATGG
>JAOEHI010001658.1:0-12398 GCA_025447815.1 Percopsis transmontana
TATACACACAGTATAGATATTTTCATTTATATGTCTCTAGACCCGTACTACCAGGACCCATCCAGGTGTAATCCAGGTGAGTGCCTTTCCCCTTTTTAATAGTTAGTAGTTTGTTAGCTAATTGTCTAGCTAGTTAATATCTGGCTGTTCAGCTGGTAGATACTGTATGTTGGTTGGTTAGCTGCTAAAGCAATGAAATAAAACATTGATAGTGTCAATTGAAATGTATATGGTGAGGTGCATACTGTAATTTAAAAACCCAGTTTAACCAATTGAATAACATGCTGAATAATGCTAGCTAAGGGGTTGAACTCTGATGTGTATTTTGTTCTTTAGAATCCAGTCCAGACTCATCCAGCCTGCACTGCAAAAGAGCCAATGAAGGTAATTTATCTGGTAATCCTTACATAGATTCATCTACAGTAAATATCTGTCCATCCATCAACATTATCTTTCTGTCTGTTCGTGAGTCTGATCGTAGTCACCTGTTCAAATATTCTCTGTATGTATCTGTCTCTGTGTGTGATTGTGTGCGTAGATGCATGCAGATGTAAAACCATCAGATTGGGGTTGAAAACCTATGCAAAGAACAACTATAACTATGGTGAGTTATTCTGATTTTTTCTCTATATTATATCATAATAACACCATAATAAGCTCCATAATATCATTATAATTATCACATCTTAAGATAGGTTTATGTGAGTAGTGTTATAATTTATAATCCTATTTTGACCTATGTTTCAAAAAGCATTTCACAGACAGCTGTAATTTCAAGTATTTTCTTAATCATTACCAGATTAAACTGTGTATTTTAGCAGACCTTCCACAACCACCAGATGGCACTCTGGAGTGTTACACCCAAGATTGAGGAGGAACTGCTGTTCAAAGTAGTGATAAAGTTCCCAGCCTCAAACCGGCTTCTTGATCCTTCTCTGTATTTTTAGACTTGTAAGGGGAAATAATAAATCTTAACTACTACTTAAAGACAGGCCGCTTCTTATCTAAATATAACTTTACAGATAAATCTGAACTCCTCACCTCTCAGCAAATGTAAACCCATTTAAGATTTGTAATTTCCCTGTAAAATACTTTAGAAAGTAGATGTATACATCATACAGATGCAATACAGCTTGCAGAATGCAGATACTTTCTTTCTTCTCAAACAGACTACACAAATAGCTCCAGGTTCTTTGTATTTAACATACCTGTATCTACATTTGTGTGGCCACTTCTTTTGCATTTGGTTTCACATGTTGCGTGCCCCAGGGCTCTGTTTTAGGCCCAATTCATTAGCTTCTATATGTGCCTACTATCTAATGAATATGAGGTTTTGGAGGTACTGTAATGTACATGATTAAGGAGTATACCTTTAAATATGCTCCTGTCATTGTCTTGTAAAACCCCCACAACTCGGAGGGGGGTATGTACCTTCTCCCGTGTGAAAAACGAGACTCTATGATGATTGCCTGATTTTGCCAGAGTTCGGCATCCGATTTATTTTGTGTCGAGTCAGGTCTCCATCCACCCTAGGCCCCTCCAGACCTCCTCCATTCATGCGTCGCGATGGAGGAAACCCCTGCTGTTTTCGACCGGTTGTTGACACGGTGTATGTTGCACCGTCCCCCTCCATCTTTCTCATTGTTTCTCCTCTGCAGTGATCAGAGCGAGGGTGAGGGAAGTGAGGAGGCGCGGGGTGGAGCTGACAGCAGTGGTGGATGTAATAGAGGTGTTTAAGTCCTCCCTAGTTAACATTGGCAGAGAGACGCAGACTCTTTACTACTTCTCTTCCTGCCTCTGTCCTCCTCTAACTGCTGGGGAGGAGTACATAATCCTAGGCTATGAAAACGAGGAGAGATCCAGGTACTAGCTTTGATTTATTACTAATATTGTTATCCTTTTGTTATTGTAACCCTTATTGGTGTTGTTTACGTTTAAATATTATATGTTCATTATAAAAGGAAATAAATGAGCATTTTCTTTCTTTTTTTAATAATTTATTATCGTCATCAAACAATTGGGTCATTTAGCAGAAAGCATGACTTACAGGGAGTACACGTACAAAGTTTTATAGTACAGGGGTAGGGGTTAGACATCTTGCTCAAGGGTGCTTACAGGTATGCCGGGCTTGTCCCAGAATAACTTTAAACACTTTGCCGTATCACAAAATGAATGGCAAACAAGTGTTAACTTTATGCAACGCCCCGAATACTTTTCCTGAGTTATGTGTGTGTGCTCTGTTGCAGACTGCTGCTTATTGAGGGCTCTATCGCCCAGAAGTGGAAAGACAAGATTGAAAAAAAGGTCAAGGTAATGCTTGCACGGACACACACACGTACACACACACGCACACACTCACACACACAGTGCGTGAAGGAACAGTCATTAACCCAGTCTGTCTGTCCAGAGGTGGGAGGCTTCCCAAAGGACAAGCAGTCCCGCCAGAGGACCCCCGCGAAGGAGTGGCCACTGAGACACCTACAAGTGTGTGTGTGTTTGTGTGTGTGTGTGTCCATGTATACATGTATGTGTTGTCTGTCTGTATACAGCATTATCATACTATAGAAAACAAAGTATCATCTTATCAACTTTAGCTAGCATGCTAGGTTACAGACCAAATAGTGACAGCTAGCTTCCATGCTAGGACTACAGACATAAAACTGTTTGGGCCCTAAAAGATAAATAATCTTGTTTAAGGTGGTCCTTATGAGTCATATGTATCACCATCCAGCAGTCAGCAGTCCGCAGCGCTGGTCTAACTGATTTAATATCACTTACCTAAATTCTCTCCAAATAAAGAAATTAAAGTCCACTCTGTCCCCAGCCGTCCAACACCAACAGAAGGCACAGAAATGGCTGTACTCTGTAGCCCGAGTATTATACCATTATAAAAGTTTCACCCTTTTGTTAATTGTTGCTCAAAATTAACCCAATAATTCAGACACATGGAACATCTTAAGGAGTATCATCCACCACAGGGCAAAACAGTCACTAGCGCCTGCAACAGCCTCTGCTGCAGATGCCTCCCCCAGGTCCTAGTGCCCGCCCGGCAAGAAGAAGTTTAAGATGCGATGGATGGATGAAAAAAAAAGGCCTAGCTACGCCCCTGCAGGCTAGTATATCAACCTCATAATGTAAACCAATAGCAATTTTGGTAGGCTGCGGTGTGACTATTGAAGGTTATCACATGGTAAATTATTCTATGCTTCTTGCAGAATTCGCAAATGGTTATAACACCACTGTTTTGAATAGGTTAAACTTGACATGGTGAAGCCGTTTTGCCACAGTATTACAAAATTACAAAATATTGAGGCATTCTATGTCTTGTACGTGTGTGTGTGTGTGTGTGAGAGAGAGCGAGAGAGAGAGAAAATGCATGTGTGTAGATATTGCACTATAGCAGTTTTTCCAGCATGTTGTAGCTGAATGTAGATCTGCTTTTTCTCCCAAGATTCAGTTTAATCAGACTTGTGTGCGTGTGTGTGTGTGTGTGATCTAAATAGAAGCGGTCGCAGCAAGAGTGGTTGAGAAGTTAGCAAATGCAAAACCGCACAAACACGCACATTGACACAGGGTGCCTTCCGATCCATCAGTAGTGCCTTCCGATCTATCAGTAGTGCCTTCCGATCCATCAGTAATGCCTTCCGATCCATCAGTAATGCCTTCCCGACTACACAGGGTGTTCTGGCCAAGTACAATTCCAAACCGTAGTGAGTGAACATGTTCAATCCGAAGGCAATTGCAAACTGTGCAGGTAGGCAGTGAAGAATATTTCACCACTTCACAGGAAGGTGATGGGAGTGTAACCTGATGTCACCGTGCACTGCTCTGTCATCAGTCATCTTTGCTGATTGATAGTCAAGTTAGGTTATATAAACTAAAGATGTTTAAAAAACATTACGTACCTATTCATTCAGCTCCCAAATTTATTCCAATGGCTGGTCAGTGCTACAACATGACACATACAAATCACATGTATTCCCATTTGCAGATCAGCGGTGTCAGTTGTCAAGGACAGCAGCTGTCAAGTTTGATGTTTGTTTGATGTTTGTTCAAGTGAAGTTCATTTAATCTACATCCCGTGACAGCAGCTACAGTTTGCCATTCTACCTGTAAGCATCCTTGAGCAAGATGCCTAACCCCTACCTGCTCCATGTAATAGCAACATGTAATTGTAAGTCGCTTTAGATAAAAGCATCTGCTAAATGACCTAATTGTAATTTGTTCCAAACTACAAGTGGTTTGACCAGGCGGAGACGCTAGCACAATATTTGGTTTTATTTGAAACCAAACTAGCACTGCGCCACCTGATTTTGGCTGACACACCCTCTACTGCGCCCCCACGTCCATTTCGGCGCAATCAATGTCATGGCGCGCTGGGAAAATAGCAAACCCGCCCGGGCAAGAGAGAAAAACCACCTTTCGCCCAACGAAATTGTCATTACGTCTGCATTAGCGCTACTGCCGAAAACTAGAGCCCAATGTGTTAAACACAATACTGCTATCAACCTCCTCCTACCTTGTCTCTCCAAAAACAAAACTGTACTGTTTGAATTCAGCAATCCAGTTTTGGGGACAGATGGATTGGCTGCTGTATATTGCATAGGTGGACACAGAGGAGGCGGGCTGAGAATGGCTCAGGGTTGCTCCAGTTGGACACCACAACTCGATGACACCTTCTGTTAGGTTTGAAGTGTGATAGTTTTCGGTTAATGCAGCTAAAGTGTCTTTAAGGAGCCGCTACACTATAGTGTAGATAAATATTCTGTTTGTTCAGAGGTGGAGTTTCCATGATGTGGCTGTATTTTAGAACCTGGTGATATCACTGTAGCCAGGCTCATTATAACACACCTGGATCTTTTAAGAAAAAGAATTCTGATTAAACCAATGACAGATTTCAATTTTTACCATACTCATTTGTACTCACTCTAAACACTATTCACTTATCATAAAACTTTATCATAAAAGCAATTAGCATGCCTTCTACTTGAGGTGCACATTGACTGTGCCATTGCTACTCTGGCTTTCTAATATTGTAACTTTGTCATTATTTTCTAACACCAAAAAAAAGGTCTTTCTGTAATAAACTCTGACGAACACTTTGTCTTTTTTTTTTAGTGCCTCACAAACACAATAGAGATAATTTAGAAATGATTAGGTGCAGATATCACAGCAGAGAGATGCATTAGATATAATGAGGTAGCTATGTAAGATTGAGATTGTGGCGTGTAACACTGAAACGGAGAGAATGACTGACAGGCAGCCAGTATTAAAGGCTGACAAGACACATGGCTTGGGACACCCCCCACCCCCCTCCCCATTTCATTTCCTGTAGCTTTTCATCAATATGCAGCTAGATCAAAAACACATGTTCTCTCTTTTTCCCCACACACAGGCCTGGCCCGAGAACTAAGGAACACGGACCTACCCCTAGACCTCTGTCCGGTGTGGGTGGGACCCTCAGAGGGCTAACATGATGATTTCAAGATTTAAATTTTTTTGTGTGTGTGTTATTTTTAGGGTTGTAGTACTTGAGAACAATCTTGAGACCGCATATTGGTCTTGACTTGAACTGATAAGTTTTGGTTTGGCAAAAATTACAATTAGCAGAATTTACAAAGTGACTTACAATGACATGACATGACATGCCATGCCCCAGGCCAACTCGGGCTCGAACACACAACCTTCCAGCTGGGAGTGCAACAACCAGACCACTAGGCTATCCTGTCCCAAAAAAGAAGTATTTGGTCGTCAATCAAGGACTAATTTTACCAATATTACGCAAAGGGATTCCTCAAAGCGCGAAATGGCAATGTTTACATACGTCTTGACTACATTTGCGCATGAGGGGGTCGCAAGCTATCAGAAACTTCCTTCTCAGCCCGGCGGCTCAAAACGTTTGGGAACTCACTCTAGTGTACAGAGCCTCAACCTCTGGAACAGGAGAACAGAGGAAATGCAATCAGGGAGAGAGTTTTTCCTTCTGTTTTCTACTTAGGGTGGACTGGACTGGCTCTAGATTTCTTATGTGCTGAAACCAACAAATCACAACTTGACCCAAGAAATGTAATGTGTTGACGGATCTTACATAAAGCTCTCTCCTTGTGTGTGTGTGTGTGTGTGTGAGTGAGGTTAAGAACGCAAGGCAGCTAAAGTCTCTGTAGGACTGAACACACCACTCAGCACGGAACCACTTTCAGCCTCACACACACACACTGCATACCTCTGGCTGTCTCACTGCACCCTGTGTGTGTGTGTGTGCGTGCAGGCGTGCTTCCAGTAGGTGATGTTTTCTCAGCTGCTGCCCTGAGAGAGAAGAGAAAATGTTTTCATGGATTTACAGCTATTATACACATCCTCGTCGCTCACACTTGCCTAACACACACACACACACACCTGGTGTTGCTATAAGGTGTGTCTGTTTCCTGAGGCTGAGTGGCGTGATTCATATAACTTGAGCACAAACAAAGTCTGACTGATACACACACAGTATTCATCTTCGGTCAAACAAGCCCGTACACATTTACCAGAGTTGTTGACCAACGCAACAAGTATTATACAAAGAGCTGCACAGTGGGACTATTCAGATGATTAACCTCTTGATAGCGTGCATACAGCATACGACAAGTCACTCGCACTTAAACGAAAGACAACCAACCAGACTGGCCTCTGTTGCTGGCCGTTACCCACCTTAAAGCTTGAACTGTAGCTTTAATGGGTAGTAGTTAGACTATATAGTGCTGTCAATGCATAGATTTGATTCCATCTGGTTTATTAACAAAACAGAAACACACATACTTTGACACAACATGTTTATTATGTTTGTATGTTTATTATATTGTACAGTATTGATTTAGTGAAGCCATCTGAGTAAATAGTATTAAATCCAACTATTTCATTAGTATTAACCAATTATAAGTACTTTTCTGTCATGCAACCCCTGAATATATTTATATTTTCTACCTTATGTAGTCTGTCATTTTAGAAACTCCACTGTTAATTGGAGAAAAAGCACATCAAATAAGAAAAACAATTATTACATTTGAAATGCAATAATAAATACAAATTATTTTTTGTATTTTGTGGAGTTCGACATGAATAATCAAACTACTACTTTAATCATATTTTTATATCAAACATTTGGCCCCGATTTGTCTCTGATATGGTTCTAACGTGAATCAGGATTATTTTATATGTCCACCTTCAACAAATCACAGCTGCAGTAGGTGTCAGTACAGTATATTCAGTTTCAGACATCTGCTAATGAAGACCCTTTAAACCCAGGACTTGGATTCACTTGGAATGAAGTTTTCTCACCCAAGAAACACACAGGAGACCCAGTTGATAATCTCTTTTAGGCTAAAATAAACCTCTGAATTGTTACCAGTGCTCCCATCTCCTTATTTAGGAAGGATGTCCTCCCTGAGGAGTAGCCAAGCCCCTGTCTCACAGGTGTTTTGAGCTAACGTGGCTGGTAAGTCTTCTTCTAAAGTGAGGGCATGCACGGACTCCGCTTGATTGACATCGCTCCGTCTGTATTATTGCACAGTTTGCTGACCTCGGCAGACTGGGAGAAAAGAAAAGAAGGGACATTTCTAACTTGAGAAGCACGCTAACCAGCCAAAATATCTCAAAACATCTGAGCGGGTTTCTAGAGACTTTAATAAACCCGGCTGCCGTTTCATTGTCATTGTTCCCTAAATGACATACTACGTATTACACAGTCCACATTACAGTCTAGCTACTGGAGTTTCTGTCACTGGCAGTGTGTTCGTAGGACCTAGGTTTGTTTAATGTAATGTTATCCCCAGGATTATAGCATCATATCTTGGCAAGATAAGGAAAATATATATTAGATAAGCCTATCCCTGAATTTCCCAAAATATGTTTTCAGATGAGCTGACGGTACATCATGATATTGTGTTACTCCCGACAGTAGACATGATTATGGTCATGACAATATGCCCTATGTAGTAACCAGTAGTAATGGTAGCAAAAAAATAATGAACCAGTATTAACATCAGCAACCAGTAGTAATAACTATAACAATAATAATATCACGAAACCTGTACTAAACTAGTTTGTACATTACCAGGTTTATTTTCACAGTAAAACAGTTAATATCATCATATGATATACAACCTGATTACAGAAAGCACACATTTAACATCTATTACACTGTGTGTGTGTGTAGGAAATGTGTATGTGTGTATTCTGGAACATTCTCTCTTTGTAGTGGTTTACTTCACAGAGTAAATATGAACACTACAGTGTGTTTGTGTGTTTGATGAGTACATTCAATAGAACCTTGTAACAGCCTCAATATTGGGCTCAGTCTTCTGAGTGGATCTGTCCATCCGTCTGTCTTGTCTTGTAGGTGTCGCTTTTATCCAAAGCGACTTACAATTAGTACATTTGTCAACAGTTGAACTGGTTAACCACCAGTTTTTTCAAGCAAATAACATTCTTCCAGAATAAGCGCAGCATCATGTAACAAGGTTACTTTACCTATACATTTGCACCACATTACTCGAAAGTTATCATTCGCTCCTCAACACGGTCAATAAGTGCTAACTGTAAAGTGCTGAATATTCTTAGAGCTGATCTAACAGAGTAGAAAGAAGGATTTATTTTTTTATAAAGGGAGGAAATGAGGATAGAATAAAGATTTTTTATAGTGGGATTAGGGCTATGAGGTAGAAAGATCGGTGGCCGAGGTACTGAGAAGAACTGGAGTTTGTCCATTTGTATTTTTCTAGTGTTGTCTCTCATTCGTCCCTCAGGAGGAGTGATTAATGTGGTTGGAATCGACCAGTCAATTTAATTTCCTTTCCCCACCTTCCAATCAGATTCCTCGCCCTGCCCCCTGATCATCAAAGTTAATCCCGGACGCTGCATTTAGTTTCTGTGGTTTACTATTGACAAGCTAACAAGCAAGAAAGGCTAAACAAATAATCACTGATTGATTAGCTGAATAGCTAAGTGACTGGCCGAGCACTGACCAGTGTTTAACACGACCTGACCTGTAATATTTCTCATAGTCTAGTGGTTAGGGTGGTCAACTCCCACCTGAAAGGTTGTGGTTGTGTTCAACCCCTGAACAAACTTCCTTCCATACCTGCTGCACAATACTTGTAATTGTACTCACTGAGTCGCTCTGCTAAAGAACCACATTTTAAATTGCTGCTGGATTTCTATTTTCACAAGGTAACTACAATATTATTCCCTTCCTAACTAGCAAACGTACTCACCCCGGCCAGCACTTAAACCTCTGGAGCAAAGTGTTGGCAGGGTCCACACCAGGGGGAATAGAAGTCCACCACCCAGGAGTCCAGACCCGAGATGATCCACCGACGCTCGGGGCAGAATGTAGTGGAGCTAAAAGGGTTACATAGTGCACTTTTAACATATATATTTAGATCTCTATTTAATAAGACAGGCACCTACATAATTCAGGCAGGCAGACAGACCACTACTGTGCACTCCTAGGGTGTGTCTTACCCACGCATGTGCCAACTCCTAGACAGAAAGACAGACAGGTTTCACATTCCTACTGCTAATCATGATATATGTGAGCAGAGCAACACATCCAGACTTCTAAAGCATGTTTGTGTGTGTGCGCGCATGTAGTCAGAACGTGTAGTAGTCTGGGAGACAGGGGTATCTTGGAATCTTGTCTGTGTGTGTGTGTATGTTCCTACCCTGGCAATGCCTCTATAGTCCTGCCCTGCTTTACCACCTGGAGCCACAAGACACAGATCACATCTGACCAGTCCAGAACTAACTAGAGGTTAGTAACAGTTTCACTGTAAAGCTAGCAGGATCCAAAACCACAACAGATGGATTGAAGTCCTAAAGGGAAAACATATTAGATATGCAGTGTGCACTGATCAGTAAGTAATTGTCCATATTTACAGTAATTAAGTATTTACAATTATTAAAGGAGCAGGTAGGGCTTGCTTAAACATCTTGCTACCAAAGTCAGGGAGTCAACCACCCTACTCACTAACCTCTCCTGCCCTCATTTAATATGTAATAAGCATGTAACACGGTGTTCAGTAAATTTAGTTTTCACACATTTTAATCACTCAGTATGTAGTATGTATTACATAATTTATAGTAGCCTATGTGTCGTACCTGTATAATGTCATGAATTCCAAGTGTTGGCCTTCAAATTAATGAATGGAAAAAAAGTTTAATAAATTGGCCTGGATATTATATACTGAAAAATACAAATGTTCTTTTAAGTCATTGATATGTTGAACTGCTGCAATGCACTCTGGATGTTGTAGTCTAACAGAACAGAAGACCTCACAAATATGGGCTTATATAGGGTCATACTGAATCTTGCATTATATACATAGAAAACACCCTGTCATGAAAGAGAGGTCAAGGTAAATAGTAGTACAGTTAATAGTAGTACAGTATTGTATGTTCTATACTTACATAGAACCATAGAGGTCATGGTACAATGAGATTAACATTTCCCGGTAACATCCAAAAATGGTACAGAGTTGCAAATCCCATCCGGCTGGCCAATTACATGGAGGTTTTCCTCAGCTCAGGAAGTAGCGCTCAGGACGAAGGGCACCAATGATCATAAAAACCTAAATAAATGAATACCAACTTAACTAAACTCTAATAGAAAGCCTATTAATAGTGAATATGTATCTGCTAACATTCTAGCTCCTACAAAGAACACGTAACACTGTTATATAGCCTGTCTATTTAATATTATAACGCTCTAAAAACTACTAGTCTACATGAACATTCCGCTGATGCAATATTGCCACCTAGGGGTTATTCTGCACGGAAAATAATAATGACAAGGGCAACATCGGCACCAATAGGATTACAGGCAGACAACATAAATTGCTCTCTCCTTATCCTTCCCGCGTGATTATTCTTTAGTTTTTGCTAGTGACTGGTCACTACTGGTAGCATGAGGTGGAACCAGCAGCCCATTCAGGTTGCACAGGCATTCCAGCTCCTCCAGGATGGCACATCCATACGTGCCGTCACAAGGTTTGTTACGTCTCCCAGTACATTCTCAAGCATGGAGGAGATACCAAGAGACGGGCCGTTACACGAGGATATTCATACTGTTTTTTCATTTGTTCACCAGCTGATTCATGGGGAGGATTGGGTTGATTCTCCGCGGGAGGGATTATTTTCATACCCTCTAAGGTCAGCACCTGTTAAAGGTAAAAAAATAATATACGTCTGTCCTCCTTCTCTGCTTCTTCTTGCACCTGCACACCAGTGTCAAACTATTAGGTTGTCCAGTGTCTATCGACTGTAGAACTTTTGTGGTGTTAAAAGTCTCCAGGCGTTGTTGGAGTCAGGGTCCTTGGTGAACGCATACAGGTAGGCTAATCCTCAGGTTGACCCACAGTTTGCTTAAAGGTCCAGTGTGTAATATTTCAGAGGATCTAGTGACAGAAATGCAATATAAGATCCATAACTATGTTGTCAGTGGTGTATAAAGACCTCATATAATAAACCATAATATTGTTATTACCTTTGAATGAGCCATTTATATCTCCATAACCGTGACCACCCACTCTAAGGACGTCGCCCTGTTGCGTCGCCATGTTTTCTACAGTACCCCAAATCAGACAAACGGCTCTACAGAACGCGTTTTGACACTACCTTGAAAGATAAGCCGCAGAAGAAGAAGCCGCAGAAGAAGAAGAAGTTGTACTCTAGCTACTATGTAGTAGTCGAGGTCCTCTCCTTTATTACAAGTGGAATTTTGGACTAATGGAGGACCACAGCTATTATTTAGCACAAGAGCGGACGGCGGGTGAATCTGCTTTGAAAAAGCAAAAGCATGATGAAGCCAGAAAAATACGGGAGAGACACAGGCAGAAATCACGTAAACATCGGTGTGGCTTTTCCCAGATGGAAGGCTCTAATGAAGGATATGTTTTTTCAAAGTGATGCCAAAGTTGCCTTTTTTATGCTGGAGGGGTAAGGTATTCCAACTTTAGCAATGCAAATGAAAACTGATGTTAGATAATGTTAGCATTAGCTTGAACTAGCCACAGACACCGAGAGAAGTGACTTTTCCCTTGTCAGTGGTGTACAATATGTAGTTGATGTTTCATGTAAACTAGTTATTTTCCCTCGCTGTGTTATGGCTTCGCTATGTGGGAGAAATCATAGACTATAAATAAAAAGGAAGAAATGTGCCGTTTATGTTTGAAAGACGACCAGCTGATTCGTTCGTACTATTGACCAAACAGTAATGTTAGCATACAGCATAACAGCTCATATCAGCCAGCTAAACTTTTACAACCCTGTTAAAAAAAATATGTGGATGGTTTGTTTCATGTAAACTAGTTATTTTCCCTCGCTGTGTTATGGCTTTGCTATGTGGGAGAAATCATAGACTG
>JAOEHI010001659.1:0-12398 GCA_025447815.1 Percopsis transmontana
ATAGAGAGATTCTTCCATGAAATCTAACTGCTGAAACCTGTTTCTCTCTCTCCCTCTGTGTTGTTGTGCTGTGTTGTGTTGTGTCAAGCTGAGAGGAAGTTGACATGATTCATCATGCTAGGTCCTATTTATAGATATATAGGTGTTTGTCCGTGTATTACAAATGACATCATTTGCCAACAGTTTGCGAACAGTGTGGCCCAGATATACTATATGCACACTATGTATCTATCTATCTACTGTATCTATCTTTCTAGAGATTCACCTTGAACTAACAATCTTATCAACTACTTCCAAACCTCCTTTTTCTCCCTTTAGCATACCAACACACACACACACACACGCACACTCACATACACTCCTGTAGCACACACACTCCTGCAACACTCCTGTGTATTTGTGTGTGTTTGTGTGTCCGATTTAATTAAATGCTGAATTTGACTGATCCCTAATTTCCAAGGGGATCAAACATTATCACATTCAGCCCCTATCAGCAAATACTGTGTACACACACACACACACACACAAACACTGCAATGATTTTATTCAACCCTCCTCTCAACTGAGCTGAAGAGGAAGACAAAATGACAATGTCTAACTGCAGGCCACCTGCTGACTGTCCTTTAACAAGTATGAGGTATAAAATAACAGCTATTTAATCATTCAACATCTTTGTTTATCTATCTATCATTACGTAGCCAAAATCCCATTCACAACTTTTATATTACAGTAATGTATTGTATAATATCTTACTGTAATATATATACAGCAATATATAATATATTATCAATTTGATCATTTAGCAGATGCTTTTATCCAAGCGACTTACAATTACATGGAGTAGATAGGGGTTAGGCATCTTGCTCAAGGATGCTTGCAGGTAACCCGACTCTGGGGATTGAGCCCATGACCTTCCGGCTGGGAGTCTAATGCCTAGACCACTAGACTATCCTGCCCCCCCACTAGACTATCCCGCCCCCCCACCCCCACACTAGACTATCCCCTACTATTATATTATTATTACTGTACTACTGTATATTATATAGTATATAGTATATATATCTACTGCTGAAAATCATTTTGCTGGTTAAAAGAACCTTTTAACCTTTGACATGTTTGATGAATGCTTGAAGTACGAGAATTTCATAACTATTCCCCATTGTATTGCTACTGTAAATTTCATAACCACTCCCTGTAGTGTTGCAACGGTGAATTTCATAACCACTGCTACTGTGAATTTGACAAATAAACTATGTGTGTCTATGTGTATCAGCGTGTATATATTTCTGTCCCTTTTCGTACTTTCCGTTAAAGGCATATTGTCTGTTTCGTGTGCGTAGCACATCAACTGTCTGGATACCTCACAAAATGTCCTCAATGAGCCTCTCAATTCTCATCGCAAAACAAGCCGTGGGTAAACATTGTAATATGTACATATTATGAACAGACAGAGAGACAAACCATTGTCTCTGTGTGCACATGCACGTTTGTCGGTCATGCTGCTGACTAATTACTTAACAATAAAGCTTGTTGAAAATAGATCTAACTAGACAGCATGGCGTGCGACAGCTGTAGTTGTTCCAGCTGTTGTCTGTCAATAGGCAGACAGAAATTGGATTGAACTAGAATAAATTTCCTCGCATATTGTGAAATATACTGTACAGACAACCACAGGCAGATAGATGGATGGATGGATGGATGGATAAACAGATGGATGGACAAATAGAACAGCTACATAATGAGGAGAGACTGATTGATGGGTTGAGGCCTGATTAATTCAACACCACACAATATGTAAAACCACGCCCACCTGCACACAATGCGCAGGGAATGGTTTTCACGTAACATAATAGAGCAATATGATTAGACCAATTGTTTTTGTTGTAATATATGTCTAGAATGGTGCATCACTGTGACAGATATCACAAAAATGTTTACAAGAAAATCAACCAACCAAACATTAAGGCACACTCCCTAGTTTATATGTCTGGAATTCATCTTGGTGGTTGAAAGGAGTGTTAAAAAATGCTACCACTTAAAATTTTGATTAGATGAGAAAAATATAGTATTTTAGGTAAATAATGTTGCAAAGCACCTATCTCTAAGCCTGCAAGTCGCTCTGTCATTATGCTTGATAACCAACTAAATTCCTGCCTCTTATTAGATTTCACCATCAATATTTGATGAGTCCGCAACAACCCCCACCTCTCTCTCTCTCTCTCTCTCTCTCTCTCTCTCGCTCGATCGACTGCATGGAAGGACACTCAAGGTTGAAGTGTGATGTGGTTGCGTATCGTAAGCATGTGTTCTCTTCGGCGATTGCATGCGTGTGTGTGTGTGTGTGTGTGTGTGTAATCCTTGACACGGAGGGCATAGATCAAAGGACAGCAGCCTGACAGATTGCAGGAAGGCAGGGAGTCAAGGGAGGAGAAGAGAGGAGATGAGAAGGCTGGAGAGCAGAGGAGAAGAGAGGAGAGCAGAGGAGAGGATAGGAGATGAGAGGGGAGGAGAGGAGAATAGAAGAGAAGAGAGGGGAGAGGAAAGGAGAAGAGAGGAAAGGAGAGGAGAGGAGAAGAGAGGAAAGGAGAGGAGAGGAGAAGAGAGGGGAAGAGAGGGGAGGAGAGGGGAAGAGAGGGGAGGAGATGAGAGGAGAGGAGAGGAGAGGAGAGGAGAGGAGAAGAGAGGAGAAGAGAGGAGAGGAGAAGAGAGGAGAAGAGAGGGGAGGAGAGGAGAGGAGAGGGGAAGAGAGGAGAGGAGATGAGATGAGAGGAGAGGACAGGAGGGGAGAGGAGAGGAGAGGAGAGGAGAGGACAGGAGGGGAGAGGAGAGGACAGGAGAGGACAGGAGGGGAGAGGAGAGAAGAGGACGAGAGGAGAGGAGAGAGAAAGGGCGTAATGTTATATGAAAAGCAGGGAATGCATAAGACAAGTGTTGTGAAATACACAGGCAAACTGATAATGTGCTGGAATCCATTCCGTGGGTTGTTTGATCGTATATTTTACATGTAACCGCTCTAGATCACTACCTTTTAAAGGCTTTGTGCCTTGATTAGTGTCTGGAACATCCCATGTGGGATTAAAAAATAGACTGACGTACGACGTATGTAAAAAGGTGCCTGTAGTGACTGTGACGTCTGTGATGAATTTGCTGAAATCCCTCTGCCAATTGGTTGACAGGGTCTATTAATCTCTCATGATTGTTTACAACATGTCCTTTAAACCTAATATCATCCAATTGAGAAATACGTAATTCCCATCATGCCCATTAGAAGAAGTTAAATATCTCTTTTTACTTATTGAAATAATATTTAGACTTTTTTATTTCAAGACGAGAGTGAATTCTCATTGACTTCCATGTATTGTGTCATTTACTCTGTTTTGGAGCCAGCCGCCTGGTGGCCAGGAACAGTACTGCATCAACACTCCGTCAACAGCCGTGGTTGCTTGGGTTGAAACAAGTGTTACAAGAGTGCTAAGTGTCTGGCACCCCTCTTTCCTCTCCCCCTTACAATGCTGGTAACGTTTGGGGCTATATAGTTCTATGCGTTTGGGCAACTCTCCCAGTCGCTGAGTCGCCAGCCATTAATTCACCCCCTTTCTCTCTGTGTCACCCATGTCTCTATCATTGAAATAAATGGCTGAACTGCCGCTGACAAGGTTAGGCTCACAGCCTTGTCCACCTACCTTCATCCATTTAACCATGTTTTTGTTCTACATTTTAGTTCTATTCATATTGATTTGTTTTCATTTATTTTATTATATACCTTGAACATCGGGTTGTAACTTTTGTACAATCAAACTTTCATATAATTTGATTGATAAACCCCTTCATTCAAGTTTGATAGTATGGGGACAGTTGAACATACTTACAATTGTAAATTTAGCCTACTACTGACAACAAACAAACATACATTTGCTGTCTAACACCTTAATTTTATTTTAATGTTGATGTTGTTTATACATCTATAAATATTCTTCTTCCAGTTTCAGAACATATTGCACATGGTGTGAAAATCATCAGTTAGCTCTCCACATGATTGTGTTGTAAATACCAAGCAGATGTGCAAGTCTTTTGATTTCCTTTGCTTAATTAAACAATATTTAAATTACAATCAAATACCATTTAGAATAAAAAACACAATAATAATACTTCCTAAATACACATTCAGACACAAATGGTTTATTTACAATCATATTTCACAAAAATAGCAACACAGAAAAGATAAAGCTTACAACAATTTACTTCAAATAGAAATGGCAAGAATTATAAAGTCCTGGTATTGCTGTCAAGTACCGCCCTCTAGCGGTGGAAATTTGATATTTTGGTATGAACAACACCACTGTCCCAAATTACTAACCTGGACTCCCTATGTGGGACACAGACAGATGAGTGTGTGTGTGTGTGTGTGTGTGTGTGTCTGTGTGTGTGTGTGTCTGTCCTTAATTTTTTTGAATCCTTCCAAATAAATTCATAGGTTTTGGAGATATGAGGTTTTGGAGATATGAGGTTTTGGAGATATGAGGTTTTGGAGATATGAGGTTTTGGAGATATGAGGTTTTCTCAAACGACAACGGTAGGAAATATTGTATCACCTGGTTTTTACTTTATCCTGCAGGCTCCGAATTATCCATGACAATCTCCTTCTTCAAGTGTCAGGACCTTTGTCCTTCTCCTCATCATCACTGCCCCTGAAGGCGCCTCCAAGAGGGAGGTCAGGGTGGCACCTCTTCTTTCACCTCCTTCCTCTCTCCCATTGGTCCTCCTCCCGCACCTCTAGGCCACCAGGCCAGCCGTCACACTGAGGAGGAGGGCCAGGCCCAAGCTGGCCAGCAGGCCTGGATGAGGACGGGGCTGGGGACCCAGGTTAGACCTGACAAGGTCCCTCTGGAGCTTCATCACCACCACCTCCACGCCCACATGTTCCACCACACAGGAGAAGTTGCTGTTCTGTTGAAATACAACTCTAATTTTTAGACCCTGGTGGGTTACTCAAATCCCGATCCTTCCTTTATATTAAAGCTACAATCTCTATTTTTCATCAATGTCAATTTCTTGGCTATTTATGACTGATTTAAGTCATCAGATAATGATTAATGAAGGCATTTCTGTTGACATTTCTACTGTAGCAGTGGTTTGTCCACCAGACAGAATAAAGTAGGTAGAACTAAAGAGAGTATAAGCACCCTTGAGCTATTCATACAGTTTGGTTTGGAAGTGGCCATTTACCACTTATTGCATATAGGCATCACCAAAGTGAACTTAACTAGAAAGTGCTTAGTTTTAGCATTTGGTGTGGCTTATAAAGCTGTCACTAAGCCTTCACTAAAGCCTCAACCACCATATAAATGTGTCATAAAGCAAGAACAACATCAAATGTATTGTATTTATGACTTAAAGAAGGTTTAAAGATGGAAACAGGAAACAGGGATGTGGGCTTAAATTTGTTAAAGGTTGGTTGTGTACTGTAGGCTACCTCCCATTCCTCAGGCTTCACAATGAGTACTGCAGTCTTCTGGAAAGTTCCATCCTCATTTGGAAGGATGTCTCCATATTCTACATCCCCTAGCTGTTCCTCTGATCCGTTTCTCCAGAATACATTAGCGTCGCTAAATGGACAACGATAACACCAGAAGGCATGAGGTCAAAGTTGCAAAGGAGCAAAATGCGTAGATCCGCTTAGTCTATTTCAAATATATGTCATTAAAGTCCAGGTTCATCATTAACACAAGGAATGACGCAAAAAGGAGGGAAAATCCAATCAAAACTGCCAGCCGCACTATATTTGCTTTTTTATTATTATTTATGTTATTATGTTATATTTATGTGTCAACAACGTAACCGCGTTTTAGCATTCTGACTATGCCATACATGCGTGCCACTGGCTGAGAGTGATGCGATCGACTGTCGAAAACACGTCATCAATACTGGTAGTGTTTACTTCCTGGTTTTCTGAAAGTGTTCTTGAGCCGTGTCCGAGGTGGACCTATGGCCCTTTTCCATTGCATGGCCTGGCACGGCACAGTTTGATTAGACAGGGCAGCCCATCGCTGCTCGAATTTGCAATTTCCATTACAACAGGGCTACCCAGCTTCAAGGTGTGTCTTTTAATAATGACGCGCTGTTCTCAGCCCCGCTGGTGTTATTGTGGTCAACCAATTTCTTGTAGCCTAGGCCTACTGTTGTCTGACTTTTTTTATTTGGCCCGACTAGGCTCCTATATCGCTCACATAAGGAGTCGACTCGTTCGCGACCGACAAATTACTTCGGCATTGCAAGCAAGCTGGAGGAGATGGGCATCCTGACTTTGTGCAGTGCCGAGAGCAAATTGAAAAACTCCTAAAACCACCTACCTGTATGTTGTATCTTGTCATCCCAGGAACAGCCATAATGCTTCTGGAAAGTTTGTTCCTCTGCTGATTCTGTCTGGGCAAACTGTCTCCTGGCAAAGTCTATGAGAGTCATGAAGTCTTTGTACTGGCCTAGTAGAGGCTCAATGTGAAGCTCCCAGTAGAATTCATCAGCATTCTCCCTAATCCACTCTGTTCTCGGGACCAAAACCTAGGAAGAGAGCCAGGCAGACTATCAAATGATAAATGAACCAAGTAATTAACCGCTTCTACATTGGTAAATACAGGTAAATCATCCATGCATCTATCCAAGGAGGCTACTGTATTGTGAACCTTTGAGTCACTGTCGAAGTAGACAAAGTTATGTTCGTTCAGTGTTCCAACCACTGTGAATTCTGGGAAGGTGGTGTTTCCTGAGATAGCTGTGTAGAGGTACTGTAGAGAATGGCTGGCTGCAATGAACAACAAGTCAGGGAACACCATTTAAGACAGTTCACATAAAAATGCACATTTTACAAAAAAATAATAATCCTTATCCTAATTTATCCATTATAGACAGCCTAAGCCATTTTAAAGAAATTATATCATCATCATAAAATAACTTAAAAGTCCTACCTAAAATGATTTGCATTATGGTGAGTTTCCATTGTGATGTCAATCATTTCATTTGACACTTCACTTGATATTTAACACATAATTTCTGTAAAACGGCCCTCTGAGTTGCATTCAGAAATGACTCAATATTTAAAAAGTAAAGATTTATAAATGTAATCTCACATTGCGTTATTCCTGACATAATTCCATAACAAATCCGTATTTACCTTAATTGTCCACTAGATGTCACTAAAGGCACTTCTAAACGATGCACCCGAAATAAGACTGTAGCTGTGGCCACAAATTACTTTAGGTAGTAAATGCATGTTAGAACTAGAACATGACTGATTTGGCCTTTTACATTTCCCAATTATGAGTTATTAGGACTAAGGTCCAGACATGTAATTACTTATGAATAGACCTGCATTCAAGCTTAATTAGATAAATCACTTTTCGACTCATTTGATCATCATCTCATTTTACATTCCAATTAGGTTTACAAGATTTAATCTATCTTCTACACGACTGGTGGATGAGTGATCATTGGCAAGCTATGTCTGTGTGTGTAGAATTAATAGTCTACCTTCCAAAAGCAAAGAAAAGTTCCATCATCCTTGGATAGGGCAAACGTCATAGGAAAATGTAGGCCTACCCTGGTAATGCGTCATTTCCATTTAATCCCTAGGGAAAAACACCAGATTTCCCACCCGAAATACAGAGCTGGCTGTGTTGCACATATCGTTGTAAACAACAAAATGTGGATCAATCGAAGGACAAAATAACACAGAAAACAATTTTATCACATTGTGAGAAGTGTTGCACTATGGATCATGTATAAGAAAGGTTAAAAATGATAAATGTATGTATGATGGGTTCTAATGAGTTTCTGAGAATCATGATTTACCTAATTAAACATCAATGCACGGTCTGCTCATGACCCATTATCCATTGACCCTAATGATGGTGAATGGAAGATATAAAAGGGCCAATTCATCAGCAATATTCTGGTTCAAACATGCATGCACTGATGGTAATTACTGGCAATGAATGTATACATGTATGTCTGCAGTGTAAACGTGACTTTAGTGACATCTAGTGGTTTACTTAGGTAAGCGTAACCTATAATGTTCAGCCACCCTCAAAGTTTTTCCCACAACAAAAATGTGTAACTAATGATTTAGCATGTTGCTCATTCATTTCCATTTGCTTAAAATGTTATAACGAATCTATCTGAGCTATAGTCAAACGCAATAGAATAAAAACAATCATCTCATTGTATTGTTTTATCTAGCTATATTATATTTAATACAATGTCACATCAAATGTTTTAACTGTGTTTATGGTTGTTTAAAATTGGACGGGAGGGGCCATTGGTCCAAGTGTTTAGGAACTGCTGATCTGTTTAATTCCAATATTGTATTTTCAGGGCTGGGTGTGGTGCAGTGAAGCTGACAGGAAGTTCGACCGAAGACGTTCCTTTTTTCAGAAGTATCACACCCTGACATCAACAGGAAGTGAAATGCTAAACTAGTATACACACACATGACACACACACATGACCCACACATCTGTATGACTGGAGGAAATTAATGTGTGCAATCAATACTCTTATCAGCTACATACATATAATACTTAATGCTGTATATTTAATGTATATGTGCCACTTATCTTCCTTAGAATAATCTAGAAGATCATGGAACTTTATTATAAAATGGCTTCTTCAAGTATTAACCAGTTAGCAGCAATTACATTTCGATAATTAGAGTGTTGTTCAGTAATATCACATTGTCAGAAATAAAGCGAAAGGAATGTATCTCAAAGGGTACAAATAAAGAAATACTGTATGCATAAAAACCTACATAATGACACTCATGTTCATACAAAGCTAAGTACAAGCCTCCCATTCTATAGGCCAAGCTGTCACGGCGGTGTATACGAGTGGTGACCCAAATGCAAACAGGGAGCAGGCAGTGGTGTTCAGGGTTTTAATATAATAATCCACAACGGGAAAACAGAAAAAACAGATAATGTCCAAAATAAATGCAAGGCCAAAGGCCAGGGGAAAACCAAAACACGGGGGAAAGAAGACTTACGGACAGGGCTGGACAAGACACGGTGCAAGGCAGGACCGACGAGGACTAGGCACCACAAGACAAGCATAACGAACCCACCCTGAGACAAGGGAGAACAGAGGCTAAATACACAAGGGGGAATGAGACACAGGTGAGGGCGGTGAAGGCACAACGAGCGGAAGGACCAAATAAGGAAATGGGGCGGGGCCAGGGAGAACACAGGGAAACAGGCAGACACACAAGGGGAACATGGAACAGACTTAGGGGAAAACAAGAGACAAGACCAGGGAAACAGGCAGGGTCGTGACACAAGCACCACAACAATTACATTAGGTTATTGACATGACAGACGGTATCTTATATTTGTGGAGGGAAAGGAAACAAATAGATAATTTGCTATTTGACGGGCCCGCAAACCTATGTCCAGAAAAATTACCCAATTAGCACCCTATAAGTACCAGTAGCATCTTAAGAAGTGTAAAAAGTGCATTTAGGCAAATTACAAGATTAGCAATGTACCCTTAATTCTGACAGCATAGTGACTATGTTATGATTATTCTTGGATGACAGAATAAAAGGACCATTTATTACTAACCATTCATGTCATTGGGCCAAAAGGCAACTATAACACCATTTCTACACGCTAAACAGCAAAGTCTGCAGATGTATATACAGGCCCAAAGACACATTATCTAGCATGTAAACACATGTTCATCCAATGGGGACACCAGAAGAACACATTTCTAATTTGTGCTTTGAGTCATTTCCTTTTTACAACCTCACAGGAAGAGAGGTCTCTCTCTCTCTCTCTCTCTCGTTCATACAGCCTACTGCTGTACTGTTCTTCATAAGTACAGTCACCCTCTCTCTCTCCCTTAGATCTACTGGTCTGCAACATGAGCCTGCGAAAACTGAGTGAGTATCGTGCACACATCCGCGGTGCACTTCCAGTCCACTGGTAACGACGGTAAAGCTGGTTGCAAAATGTTTAAGGGTCAAGTAATGTAGTGCTAATTTGCGTTGTGAGGAGAAGATAATACATAGATTTTACACTAAATTGACAGTGTAGCCCTGCCACTGAAGCATGTATTGTACACACACAGGCATGTTGTGGTTACTAAAGCTACTTTGGGTTGTGTACAGCTGCCATGATTCTCAAAGTTGTTGACCTATGACCCCCTAAAAAGAAGTTCATAACACTGGAGGGGTTGCAATATTAGCCTCTTCCTATCAGCACAGATGTAATGTTAAAACTAATGGCAAAACTAAATTAAAAATAATAATTAAAATCATGTTGCAACCTACCAATATATTTATATATTATATTTTAGCCTACAATAGCCTACAATCTGTAACTGTCTTTGAATGCCTTAAGCAGTAACTTAATGTGAGGAAACGGCATAAAGTTGAGTTATCTCAATGTTTATCGCTATGTGATTGGGGTGGAGAGGTTTCACACTGGAATGACAGTATTTAACAAATTATTTATCCTCCAAATCTATTTCTATGATCTATTTCATTTCTTATATATTTCTAGTGGTTCTCTTAAGTTCTTTGCCTTTATTAAATGTATAGCCTAGATGTTTTTGTTTGTGTTCATGGTTGTGGTTTATTTTGATGTTATTATCATCACAAACACATTTCCCTGACTCTGCTTATTTTGTTACACCTCTTGAAGACGGGAGTCACTGATTATACAATAAAAATATATATGAAAATATATAGGTTAATCTTTTGATGGATTTACCTTTCCACAAGATGTATAATCATTCGTTTATCCCACTGTCTCCTTGAAGCCTTTAAGTGGTTTGGCAGCCTCTCCAACCTTTCCTTCCGGCGCTCTGCGAATAAAGCTGACTCCAAGTCCAGTCCAACTAATGAGGATGACAGCGACAGCGGAGGAAGTTTGGGCACGGTTGCCGAAACAGTGGACGATATGGGGGCCATGCATCCTCGCACAGCCAGCTACGTCCGGTCAAGTGATAACTACACACATATGGGCACGATGCCCCGTGAAATGGTTAAAAAGAAATGCAAGAGTTTAAAAGGTAGTTTATCCATTAATCAACCAATCAGTCATTCAGTCAGTCTGCGGATAGGCCTGAAAGTGTCTGTTATATGACTACATTGTGGGCTATTTGTACAAAAAACACTTTAATTTACCCCTGGTGTCTCTTTCTCTCTCGCTCCTACTTTGTTGTCTACGTCCCTCTATCACAGCTAGTACCAGCAGCAGCAAGAAGAGCAAGGAGAAGGGTAAACTTAGCAGGAGTCAGAGTCAGAGACCAGCGGGGGACGACGTGACCAGCTCCCCCCTGCTAACAGCCCTCTCCTCTGGGCTTGGGGATGAATATAGGTTCATGGGAGAGGCCAGGTGTGAAAACGGCTCCCAAAAAAACTGTAAGTCCAAATCTGAAGCCCACGATCGGGACACAAAAGCCACTTCTGAATCGTTAAGCTCCCCTGGTGATATGTTGCCACCTAGTGGTTCAAACTCAGAACTACAGGGCATCGTCGGATCATCTGAAACGCACGTCAGCACTGGACTTTCGAATAACACCCTGCCGCCTCGTGTTACCCAGGAAACTGGCAAGGTGCCACCCACGGAGATAGATGGTCACCCTACAGCTGATGACATCTGCAGGTTCTGGAAGTATTTATTTTGTGTAAATGTTGTCTGAAAAAGTGTCAATTGGAGGCTAGATCTTGATGTTGGTGTAACATATGAGCGTGAAAGGCAGGGGGCGCATATCCCTGAGAATTGTGCTGAGAAGCAAAGTTTCAACAGTTGCGCCTAGTCGTTAATTGTCGACAGGACTTTTCAAGGCAAATGGGTGTGAAGTGAGAGCATAACGCGATTATCCAACCACCTGATTGATTATTGGTGAAACGCCGCATCGTGTAAGTAACTGTTCGATGGTTTTGTTGCAGGCTAATGTGCGTAATGCATAATGTCATCTGTGACTGTTTTTTTACATACTGGAGCCCTGCAGTAATCTGTCATTTGGGCCTCATCGTATTGTACCAGTGTCATTGACTATGTCAGTATTTTATAGAGCCATTAGGTGCCCTCCTCGCCGGATTGTGCGTTAGTATTTTTCCTGTGCTAATGCTTTTCTTGCTCTCAGTGTCATGAATGCTGAGTGGTGATTTATTGCATGTAGGACTACGTATTATGTTACGCAGGGATTGGCCTATTCTCGTGTGTGCGTTTGAGCGGACGCGCTGCAGAGCCCATTAGATCAGCAAAGGGACCGTGGGAAATAGCTGTATGTTCTGTTGGCATATGAATCTCTCTCTCTCTCTCTCTCTCTCTCTCTCTCTCTCTCTCTCTCTCTCTCTCTGACGCTCTGTGAGTGTCTGTCTGACACTGTCTGTGTCGGAG